>KZ308171.1:208157-267633 GCA_000376725.2 Ladona fulva
GAATTACCCGTCGCGATTAGGTCGTGGGACCCGGTGGCAACGGTTGAGGGGGTGCAAAAACAATGTACTAACTGTCCGGCATTCGCCCAAAGACGGGAGGAAAACCCCTCCAAAAACCTCCCGCAGACAGTACACATTCTATAAAACCAATTAATATATACATACAATACATCTGAATAAACATACATACATTAAGTACCTATATACATACATACATTTATACATACCATATTTTGCAATGTCTATACACATATATACATATAAGTTATACATAGTCGAGTTCAAGAGACTTAAGTTAAAATACATTACATAATTAACATGCAATATAAGAACTACATAGAATTTAGCTTTTAATTTTTGCATTGAAGATTTTAATGTTTTTAGGTATTGGGATGAGAAGTTCTCCAGGTAAAGCATTCCATTTCCTTATACCCCTGTTAATAAATGAGTATTTCACTACAACGGTTTTCTGTTCCCGTTCCTTTATTTTTAAATGATCGCCACGTCCTCTATAGTTAGGATCAGCAAACCTCGCTCGTAATTCCTCCCAACCATCTTTACAGTTCCACGCATTATATACACCCGCTAATCTAAATGTCCTCCTTCTCGATGATAATGATTCCCATCCTAACTCATCTAACATTTTACCGAAACTCTCATCCTTCTTATACTTTCCGCTAACGTATCTAGCCGCCTTCCTTTGTACGTCTTCGAGTTTCTTCTTAAGACCCGTTTCATGTGGATCCCATACACTCGTCGCATATACGACAATCGGCCTAACCAGGGATTTATATATATATAAATTAACGAGCAAATAATAAGCCGTTAATACTGGAGAGATGAGCGGATTTGGTTCTCACGTTCAATTAACTATGAATCATCAACTCCTGTTACCAAAAGAATGAAAATCGGAATAGCATTGGAAAAATAATATACCAGTTTCATGCACGATGAATATTTAACATCAAGTGTTTTTGCCAAAAGGATGAAAAGGCTAAAAATGCATAATACTAGTTTCGTGCACGATTAATTCTCACGGAAATGAGAGTCGCTCGAAGCGAAGTGGGAAATTACTTCGTAAATATGATCATCTCGTGCGCTTCACTCTTCGAGGATTGAAAAAGTTCGCGAGGATATTTACATGAGAATTACGTCGTGATAACTTGGAAAGAAAAAAAGGAAACAGCTGTTCGCTCGCATACGTATACGATCACCGAGCGAGCTCTCGAAGAAAAATTTGTGGGATATCCTGTAAGGGTCATCAACGAAATGGGATTCGCGATGGAACAAAAAATGGAGAATAAAGCGTCTTCAAAAGGAATTGAGAGGATGGAATGATTGCGTGAGTGTGTATTTGAAAGAGTTAGCCGTGATGCCTTTTAAAGGTTACGCGTAATTCTATTATTCAATGACGTAGGATGTGAGCGATGGCCGAGGATAAAAACCACAATTCGCATAGAAAATCAATAACATTCATTATATATCTGGAGAAGAGGGTTTCACTTTAGGTAAAAAAAACCACTAACTTTTATTTCAGTTATTACAAAGTTGTTATTCCTAAAACGACAACAATGAATTATCTCAAGATAAAAACTCAAGAAGAAGAATATGAAGCACGATAAATTATAATAAATATATACAAAAAATAAACAAATAATTTAAACAATAAAATGTATTAAAAAAAAGAAAACTTCTCGAGTGTTATTTGGTGGAACTTCATTCTCAAGACACTATAATAACAAAATAAACGTACAAATTCCAAAGCATATAGAAAAGCACAAAGAGGTTGACTAATTTCGGTGAACCACCATCATCATAACCTGAAGTTGTCATGGAGCAGGAACAATATATACGGATAGAAAAAAAAGACGGGGGGAAGAGGGGGAAATAACAAAGAGGGGAGAGGATGGAATAAGACGAAAACAACAGCTAATGTTTGAGGAGGAGAGGATGGAATAAGACGAAAACAACAGCTAATGTTTCCCAAGGGGGGAGGGGGAGGGTAAATGAGGGAGAAGAGTTTTAAGAAGTGGTGACTGGTCGTTCGAAAACAAAACCTCATTAGCTAAAGGAATGAAGTTGAATTGGTATGAAAGGATGAAAAATTCTTCCAAACGATCCAATTTTTTACTTTTTGGGCCATGTTTAAGAATGACGGGAGAAAAGTTAGAAGAATAAAAATTCAGGGACGTAGCCGGAATCAGTCAGAAGGGTTCTGATCCATGTAGTAAATGCAAAATTGTCTACATTGCTGATGCAGGAAAATTTTAACCTAAATTTAACAAAGATGGAATCAGATTTATATTAACATACGTTAGCTGACAGTAAGCAGTGGCGAGCTCTACTCTAAATGAGGTTAAAAAACTACAATTTTAAATTATTTTAAACAACTACAATTTACTTTCCGTAACCTCGATTTTTCAACACCCATTTTGGCTGTATGGAAGCGGGGTATCGACACTCAATACCCCTCTAGCTACGCTACTCTATAATGAACAATGTTATATTCCATTCTGCAAAATATACATTTGGAGGAAAAGGACAAAAAATTTGAAAATATACTGACTTCTCTTCTGCATGTTTTTTTACAATTAAACCATAGAAAAAGATAATATCGTGAAACATTCTCGGAAAAATATCACTAAAATTACATGGGATCAAATCACATTCTCGCGTACAACTATATTGCTCACGAAACATACACCTCACTTTAAATTTTTTTCTGGAAAATACGAGTGCGTTAAGCGAGGAAATAAGCTATAAATCAACCTTAAAGTAATCTTAAAAGTATATTTTCTTCTATATAATCCATTAAAAATGACTAGGCAGTAATTATAATTTTAGAATGAGTATTTTCACGGCTATGTTAAACGTTGGAGCTTCAAAAATTCCCTAAAGCCGCTATCGCAAGTAGTCGTGTAGTCTTTCCAGGTGAGTCACCCAAATTAATGGCGCAGATGAGAACCAAGCTGTCTTGCATTCATTGATTTTGCCGCAGTTGAACGGATTCTGGCATTCTGATTATCTGAATACTATTCTCCTTTCTTAGCATAATCGAAAGCTGGAAGGAATGAATACTCAAATAAGTCATTCACTCCGAAAACGGGAACGTTTTTATCGGAAGCCCGTGAAGACATTTTATCGCTATTGTTTCATAAAGTAAACCAATTGAAAATTTTTTTCCTAACTCCGAGTTTTATATTAAAAGCAACAATACTATCTTCCATACAGAATTTTAACTTCTAGAGGAGATTGCAGCACATGGTCTCCATCGAGTATATTGGTAACCTATTTTGGCTGTCATTCCATTTGTTTTTATTAATGAACCACCGCGACACTCGTTACCTGATGTTCTGAAATCTTGAAAAAGGAACGTGATCTCTCTCGTTACATGTTGCATTAAATGGGCCTAACTAAACTATTTTATACTTCATTTATACCGAAACATATCAAGCGATACATTTTGGGAAATCTCCATAATTTATTAAGAATTATGAAACAAAATTTTACTAAGTCCACAAATTAAAATTTAATTAAAATTAGTATTTTGTGGAATTGTTCAAATTTTGTTGAATAATTCTTAATACCTTATTTATATTTACTACAGTTAAGCCGTCTTTTATTTATTAAGCTTTTATTTTTTGCCTACTCTTCTAACATATAATCAATAAGTAAAAGCGTATCTCCATAGAAGCCAATAATGCAATGTATTTTCCATAATTAGTAGATAAACGAAAAATTTTGCCACTGGGAAGTTATTTTCCAGTAGAAAGACACAAAAATTGTACTTTTTCAACCCAATTATTTATTAAACAATAAATAACACACGACTGGTTTCGACGATTTATCGCCATCATCTGGCGGGAAATTTCGACCATTCATCGCCAGATGATGGCGATAAATCGTCGCAACCGGTCGTGTGTTATTTATAGTTTAATAAATAATTGGGAGGAAAAAGCACAATTTTTCAGGTGTCTTCCGTCCTAATCTTTGAAGTTTATTTTCCAGTACTCTGTCAGGGAAATTGGTACCTACACAAAAAATCTATGAAAATCTAATGTTTTACTACTCTTGATATTCCATATGAATTCTTGAATGAGGAATGAGGATTTATATGGAAAAGCTACTTAGCAAAAGGAAATTTCAAGCCTTCACTCCTCATTCTTTGGCTTTCAGCATTGTCCGTGTTTTCGCTTCGTTAAGAGTTTGAGCCGCCTTGACATTTTTCCTCGTCCACTCTCATTATCCTTATTCTGCTTGCCTCCTCTTTCGTAACGAAGCGAATCTCCACTTTCAACTCTCCCCACTTTCTCCTCTCGCCAACTTCTCACCTGACACGGCGTCCGCAAGCTATTAACCCCGTAAAATCCTCGCCGATTCTAGATTAGGATGTCCCCTAATGGGTTTCCCAGGTTTTTGAGGCGAAGATTTCTGCGGACGTGGTATGAAGGTCAAGGTATTCCTCAGCGCCGAGCAGCAGGTCGATTGTGGACTTGAGTGGGAACCACCGTAGTGGATGACATCGTTTGCCCTTGCTGAGGTTGCGAAAGACAATTTCTTGTTATTTATTCCTCTCCCATTCCCCTTTTGTGCCCGACTTTACCCTCCAACTATCTTAGAGAAGCGGAGAGAAGCTAGAAGATAATGAGTTCCGGGGTAAGATGTAATTCAAAAGCAGAGAGCGAGTTGACGAAGATGCAAAATTTAAAATACACGTCGCCCACGGTTTTCGTTTTGCGAATTATTATTATTATTTTACTCTTGCGACGAGGTTAGCCCAAAATCGCCTTTCTTCTCTCTAACCTCTGGAGATATTATACGATAACAATATTACACTAATAACCAAAAACAATCGACAATAATTAACTTAAATATAGAAAAATAAATCAATACATCTGATCAATCCGGCATACATAGTTACAAAGAAAACTGGTAGAAAAAGTAGATACAAACGAAACATATCATGCTATACTAGGTGGAACATCTTCATAATTTATTAAGGATTATGAAACAAATTTGACAAAGTCCACACATTAGAAAAACAAAAAACATATACGACCGGTTTTGAGTTATCAAACCTCATTATCTGAACTAGAACTGAACAGATGATGAGGTTATTACCTCTTAACCGGTCGTATGTGTGTTTTTTTCTAGTCTGTGAACTTAGTTCATAATCTAAAGTGAAAAAGAAGATACAAATTAATAGACAGACAAGTTGATAAATAAAAGTAATGCATACAAGTAAATATTGATACATACAAAAAGACAAATATTTGGGTTGTGGGGAAAAATTCTTCAGCTGTATGCTTTTGTAGATAAACTCACGATGCGGAAAAACNTCAGTCGGGAGGGTTCTGATCCATGTAGTAAATGCAAAATTGTCTACATTGCTGATGCAGGAAAATTTTAACCTAAATTTAACAAAGATGGAATCAGATTTATATTAACATACGTTAGCTGACAGTAAGCAGTGGCGAGCTCTACTCTAAATGAGGTTAAGAAACTACAATTTTAAATTATTTTAAACAACTACAATTTACTTTCCGTAACCTCGATTTTTCAACACCCATTTTGGCTGTATGGAGGTGGGGTAACAACACTCAATACCCCCCTAGCTACGCTGCTCTATAATGAACAATGTTATATTCCATTCTGCAAAATATACATTTGGAGGAAAAGGACAAAAAATTTGAAAATATACTGACTTCTCTTCTGCATGTGTTTTTACAATTAAACCATAGAAAAAGATAATATCGTGAAACATTCTCGGAAAAATATCACTAAAATTACATGGGATCAAATCACATTCTCGCGTACAACTATATTGCTCACGAAACATACACCTCACTTTAAATTTTTTTCTGGAAAATACGAGTGCGTTAATCGAGGAAATAAGCTATTAATCAACCTTAAAGTAATCTTAAAAGTATATTTTCTTCTATATAATCCATTAAAAATGACTAGGCAGTAATTATAATTTTAGAATGAGTATTTTCACGGCTATGTTAAACGTTGGAGCTTGAAACATTCCCTAAAGCCGCTATCGCAAGTAGTCGTGTAGTCTTTCCAGGTGTTAGGATATTTTTTGCCAGTAAGAAACCAGTTAGCCAACTGTCCGTGTCATTGGGCTAGAATCGAAAAGTGCTGGCCAAGGGGCCAAAAAAGGATTTTTAGAGTGAGAGACGTGAGAATAGCTTAGTTATTCAGAAAAGATTGAATTTTGTTGTTTCATGTTTAATTCTTCGACATTTGTATGCGTCAAAAAGATACAAGGTGTCAAACTTGGTCAATTTTCATAGAAAAGGATATTCTCGAATTTTTCGGAAAAACGTTTAAGTTTGCTACGATGTAGAAATCGTTGGAGGAAGCTGGTGGAAAAACCGATTATGCAGTATTTTAGTATAATTTTTGATCTTTTTATTCGTTATAGATTTTGCGCTCAAAGGCGGATCTCTGCTCATTTTACGTAACGAAATGGCGGACACCTTTTCCGGCCGATATTTGAGATAAAGTAAGGAAAATAACTACATTTAAATTTACATAAATACCCCGCAGACCGCCGTATGGCGTATGGCAGGGGGACTATCGACTAGGAAAACGGCACCGAACTACGAAGTATCTTATATCGCGATGATTAAAGGACGCGTCGTTTGAATATTCACAAGTTCATGGGTCACAAGTACTAAGGATTACTTGAAGATAATTTATTCGTTGACCCACTTCTTAAATACAACACTTCAATGTTATTAGTAATGAAATCTTTTATAGTAATACAAAGTTGACGGCTATGATTACAAATATCCCGCTCCGTCGTAACCTGATTTTCAATCGTTCAAAAGCTCCTGTAGTTAATTTAAATCTAAATTAATGCACACCTAATGAATTCGATGACGTATGATGTATCTGAAGTTTTTTTGAGTAGTATAACCTTTTAATTTTGCAGCAAAAACAGCAGCAAACTACAAGAGACAGGAGACGAGATAAAAATGCCAAAACGAATCGGAAACGTACTCCGTATTTATCACAAAATGCAGTTAACACAAAGGACCATGACGGTCATTCTCATGGTCGAAACCGGTCGTGTTTAATAAATTTTACGGAAAATACGAAGTATGTTTCTAATTTGTTTAAGATGGCCGTCCACAATGTTAGGCCGGAACACCTGGAGTTTAAAAAATCGTGCCTTTAATAAGTAAATATGCTTAAATATCTCAAGTTTAAGTCGCATTCTTCATGCCATACTTTCCTGGGAGATAAACTACAACAGAAGACGTTTGGTTTCCTTCGATTCATAAATTCGACTTATGAATCAAATGCTTAATCAAAGAGTTCATTGCGTAGTTGTACATACTATTATATCAATCTCTCCTATCCTTATACGTGTCAGTGGAAGCATGATCATACATTCAGTTCAAGATAATTTAGAGCTTGACATTCGTATTATTTAATGCATTAATTCGAAATATTTCAATAGTCAGTTATAATCTGATCTTTCAGCAGTTCTCAAATATATATTGTGTGGGGACAAAAGTCCGACAAAGATGTACACGTGCGGCTACTCCGCAAGACAAGTTTTCCTGCGGAATCGCAGCCCAAAAAGAAAACGGGGCGAAAGACAAATAGGCGACGACACTAAATTAGGTTCGAGGGAAAGGAAATGCTGCGGGCAAAGTTTGGCGAATAAAGAAAAACATTGAGATTTATCGGTGAGTCTATCGGAGGAAAGATCGGGAAGAGGAAAGCAAAAAATCAATGGAAAAGAAAATCAAAGAAAAGACGATCGTCAGAACTGTTTAAGGATAAAAGTAAATCGGAATAGGGGATTATAACCCGAGGGAGCATTCCCTGTTCTCTCGCTCCATTTCTTCTGATATGTCTGAATCTGGAAGGTGCGGAAAAGGGCAAAGAGGTCTACAAGGGGAAGAAGCATAGACCCAAGAGAAGAGCAGGTGGGAACAGGGAGAAATGCTTTGGTCAGATGCTCCATTTGGTAACGATTCATGAGATAACTAAGAGCTCTCCGGATAGGAGAAATCCAAGCGAATGGGTGGAGGGCCCAATTGTGGAGGGACGGCGGTCGAGGACCTGCCCTCTACTTCAAAATATACGAACAATTAGCTCTGTTGCAGGAGATCATCCAGGCGAAAGGGAAGGGGGCCGTCATAGTGAGACAAACATACAAAAATCTACAACCAAAGCAAACTGCTGTTATCCTTTAACTCTCAGCTGAAACCCATCGAGGATGATCACACAATATGAATGAATTGTGAATTTTGCTTTAGAAGACACTCTAAAGAATATGAATAAATAAGCTGCGGGATAGGCACACAAACATTATAACCAAAATGAAACGACGGTACCCTTTATACTTTAAACAGAGATCCTTTAAGGATAAAAACACAATTTTATGGTTATGAACCTCGTGGGTTATTTTCAGGGGATTATTTTCAGGATATGAACTGATAAATTAATAAAAACAATGAATTGAAGAAATTGCTATTTTGGGACAAACACTCGCAAAACTGTAATTAAAGTGAACCGTTGTCATTCTTTCTCTCACAAATACAATCCTCAAAGGAAAAATACGCATTTTTATGATTACGAATCAATTCAGAAGATTCTTTATAATAAATGAGATACAAAAACCATGAAAGTTACCAAAGAATAAACATTTAATTGTATACAATTAATACTAGAGTATGTACGAGTACAAATTACTCGTAATAAAATCGTAAAAATAAGAAAATTTCAACAAAATCTCACCATCTTATGATAAAAATGCTAATATTATTAGTAATGAATTCCTCCCATGTAATCCTCCCATTGAGGATCGTTTTCTTAACCTTTAGGAGATTTAAATGAAGATGGTATATTTTTCCGCAATAGACGGACTCCTATTACAGTAGTTTAATGCCCTACGGTCGCTTCCCCGTCAATTGTCGCGGTAAAAATTGGAAGCGTGGTTAGGAAGTAAAAATGATCGCTTAATTGTAATCAAGTACCCCTCTTAAGCTGGAATTAAACTTTAATGTAAAAAGTATGCAACTAGTAGTCACTAATTTATTACTTCTAATCTTTCCCGCAACATACACTAGAAAAGGAGATCTTGAAGCAAGGTAATTTATTTTTGGAAGTAGCTCCATCAAAGACTTTGGAAGTTCGTACTAACTAGAAACACTTTGAAAACATATGTTAATCTTTATTTACTTCAGAAAGCTTTCATTAACTTAATTAAATTTTGATTCGTCAAAGTACACTCGAATTCTATGCATTAAATCCCCATACATCCCCGCCACGCGATTTCCCATCGTGAGAAGTCATTCGGTATGAACTGAAGTGGTTGTAAAAGCATTTTCAAAAGAGCTTCGATGAAGACAGAAACGTCTTTATTGCGGGCAAGATTAGGACTATAAAGTCCCCTATAGCATCGAAGCCATTTAATATTTATAAAAAGAAAGGTAAGAGCAGTAAAAAAGGAATACACTGTGTGTGGATGAAAAACCTTGGTCAAGAGTTTGTGAAAAAATTCCCGAAGGGGGTGGTGGTAATCGAGAGCAGAGATCGTTTCGCACATTTATATTTCCACCGGGAATCGAACACGGAATCTCTCTCAGAAATGCAACTTAGATTTCTTAGAGACTATTCCGGACTTAAGACTCGTAATTTTCAATGGATAGTCTCCAAACTTAATCAAGTTAAGATCTGGTGCTTTTTTCGGCTTTTACCTTACTTATAGGACATCACTCTTTCTCACCGATACCAAATAGTTTGTACTTACTAGCATTTTGGGGTTTCGGGTATTTGGGGTATGTTGGTTGAAAGTGAACAAATAGGAATTGCTGGAAATTTTAGTCGATAGTTATGCATTTAAACTTTCATAACTTTTACATGTGTATTATCGATTATTGCGAAATTACATAGCATACTTTTAATTACATTTAATTTTCAAAGTCACAGACTAATTATGAGCGTTTTATCATTAACGTCTCGGTGTTAAAACATTTTGAACGATTAAAGAGGACATTTCTCGTGTGTACTTAAAGCTTCACGCTGCTAAGACCAGCCTAGCAATAGTTTCTATCATACAGGGAAAGGGACTAGAATATGATGGCATAAAAAGTCGTACGGCTAGTAATCTTTCCAAGCAGAAAGAGATTTGAAAAATATGTCAGAGGACCGGGACTCGAACTCGGGTCTTCGCTTTTCGGTTGACTGTTCCAGACATTGAGCTATATTGCCGAAACATCCATACAAATTGGTATAGCCGGTGCCTGTATGAAATCGTGGATGTAAATAATGCCGAATAGTCGGACGAACTCATTTGCCCTTGCCTACAAAGATTTTCTATTTTTTTTATTTTTAAATATTGGAGTACGTNCATACAAGTAAATATTGATACATACAAAAAGACAAATATTTGGGTTGTGGGGAAAAATTCTTCAGCTGTATGCTTTTGTAGATAAACTCACGATGCGGAAAAACACCCGCACAAGAAGGGAGCGAAAGAAAAACGCAAAATCACAGAGGTAATAATGAAATATGTGATCAAATAGTATTTAGTATAAATAACCTATGTATATTACTTTTATACCCAATGAAGCCTATACCACCTTGTTAGATTGTATAATGAAACGGCTCCGTAAAATTTACTATCATTGAATTATCCACGGTTACTTTTTCCCGATTCTTACACGAAGTAGATTAAAATAGCTAAGATTTTTGTGTTTAAGTTTTTTTTTTCTTTTGAGCGGTATAATGTTTACGCTCTCGATAATTTTGTTTAATTTTTTCCTCGCTGTGAACGAATAGGATTATTGGATGACGTACACGTCAAAAAAGAACTAGTATTTTACGCTAAACTATAAAAATTAACTAGAAATTGACGAAGGTAGTAGTAATTGCAACACCCACCGATGATATAGAATCCAAAATTTGAAAGCTTTTAATCTTACGTAGTTACAACATTTATATCTTAAAAATTGAGGAGACGTCTCATCACTGGGTTCAAAGAGCGCACAGCCCATTTTAAGTATGGAAGGTATAGTAACTCCAGTGTAGCTAAACATATGTTCGAATGCTCACATAGCATTACTTTAGAAGACTTAAAACTGATGTGTAATATTAACTCAGGTTTTAACGCCACCGAAAATTTGTATATTTATAAAAACAGGAAGACATTAATGAACATAGATTTGGATTTCGATCAAAAACTCTACTGTTTGCTAGATTCCGCTGGGTGACGTTCTTTCGTTTTTCTTTAATCACCTTCATCTCTGTCTGTTCTTATCATTCCTACCCATGCCCTGAAGATGCTAGCTTGGCTAGCGAAATGCACATTGGTTGTGACGATCTGCTTGCTTTTTGGTGGTATTGGAGTACTTCTTTATTTAACGTTAATGTTACCATCAGTGGTCTGTCTACTTCTTCAACTAATCTGATGATAATTCAAGTTTTGGAGAGTGAAAGTATTATTATTTCTTGGCTATTTTGTNAGTTAAGATCTGGTGCTTTTTTCGGCTTTTACCTTACTTATAGGACATCACTCTTTTTCACCGATACCAAATAGTTTGTACTTACTAGCATTGTGGGGTTTCGGGTATTTGGGGTATGTTGCTTGATAGTGAACAAATAGGAATTGCTGGAAATTTTAGTCGATAGTTATGCATTTAAAATTTCATAACTTTTACATGTGTATTATCGATTATTGCGAAATTACATAGCATACTTTTAATTACATTTAATTTTCAAAGTCACAGACTAATTATGAGCGTTTTATCATTAACGTCTCGGTGTTAAAACATTTTGAACGATTAAAGAGGACATTTCTCGTGTGTACTTAAAGCTTCACGCTGCTAAGACCAGCCTAGCAATAGTTTCTATCATACAGGGAAAGGGACTAGAATATGATGGCATAAAAAGTCGTACGGCTAGTAATCTTTCCAAGCAGAAAGAGATTTGAAAAATATGTCAGAGGACCGGGACTCGAACTCGGGTCTTCGCTTTTCGGTTGACTGTTCCAGACATTGAGCTATATTGCCGAAACATCCATACAAATTGGTATAGCCGGTGCCTGTATGAAATCGTGGATGTAAATAATGCCGAATAGTCGGACGAACTCATTTGCCCTTGCCTACAAAGATTTTCTATTTTTTTTATTTTTAAATATTGCGGGCGGTAGGTGCTCCTACAAAGCTTCTTTCTTCATTGAAAATACGCGCGGCCGATCTTAAAGAAAAATTGTAATATGAAACTCATAAAAATTACCCCCAGCTCTTTGGACAGTTGCTTTGGATTGTCTTGATATGCTTCACGTATTGTTTGAGAACAGAGAAACTTCAATCATCGATTTCTAATCGCAGCTATCCCGTCAGCTATCCTCATAATTCACCATGTAGCCCATGATGCGTAAACTCGGCTTAGTTCCTGATAAGGAATTATTAGATCCTAATCACTAACTATGAGCATACCCTGAAAGCCCCTTAACGTGTGTCAGGATAATATAGTTTAGGATACCATGGCTATCACAATGGCATTCATGGTCATGGATATCACAATATCACTGGCATTATAAAACCGTACTGCATCATAGTAAAAGAATCCATACTATTAGTATCACTAAGATGCATTTATTTTATCTAATATCATATGATATTCAAAATAATACCAACCAATAACAACGACAAATGAATGATCATGGGCTCCCGATAGCCAAGTGGGCAACGCGTTCGACTTCAGTGAAAGCGGTCCCGGATTCAATCCCCGGGGGGGCCTACGTGCGAAATGACCTAAGCCGTCGAAGCACTTTTAACAATACTACAATGAATGATCATCTTCTACATCAGAACCCGAAATTATACACATATCTTCCACGTAATTCTTCCAGTCTTAAATGAAATACTAAATATAACTTATACTTTTACACAAATATATTATTTCCTTTATAATGAAATTTCACCAAATCTCGCTAGAAAAGATTAATTTTCTTTCAGTCTTAGTATATGCTTCACATAGCTTAGAAAATATACAACAATGGTTTTAGCCAATACAATTTAAAATGGCGAATTTATATAACTAAGAGCTTTAGGCGAGCAAAATATCTTGATGTATAGAATAGACTGATATTATAATATCACTATTCAAAGTAATAAAGGTTTTGTTAAGTATTTGCAATTGTTAGAGGAAAATGTAATTGTAAGCAGTAATTTATAATACCATCAACCAACTTAGCTTTAGCAAATTTAATCTAACAGGCCCGGTATAAGACAGTAACCGCTCAGAACAAATCAGAAGTATAAATCACCAGATCGTCAATAGTCGAGTGTCGAAAGGAGTTTAGAATATCTTCAGCAAAGGCGATAGATAATTCGCAACTGTTAAAAAGTATTACAAGTGAGTATATGCTTACATAAGTTTTGATTATTAAAGTGCGCAAGATATTCATCAATAAGGTGGTAGGAAGAAGTGGTGCTTTCCCTACGAATATTTTTGCAATAATGCGGTATTTTTCTGCAATAAATATACCATTTAAACCAATCATTGGCGCTAAGATTATTGAAAACTATCGCACCAGAAAACTTCACAATTTATAATTAGTAAACAAATAATGACATTGCAGGGCGACAACAAAACTGAAGAAAGCACTGATAAAAGTCAAACTTTTAATTAACAGACATTCGCTATCAACAATTCATTTGGACACAAAATCTCGTTTTTAAATTCTGAGAATTGTCATCGAGATCAATTTTTGATAAAGTAGATAAGACTTTAAGGGAATCCGAATTGAGAGATATTGATCTTAAATTGTACAGAAAAGCACCATTTTAATCCACGAGGAACAAATTACACTTTAGAGGAAATTCTCATGCGCCCATGATCATGAAACCCTACATCCATCCAGAAGGTAATTTCCAGCAAAAAGCAAATTTATTCACAACTTGTTGAACTCATTAAAGCTCCTTCGTAAAAAAGATCAGCGAAATCCTTCCCGGAGGCTGAATTTTCCCAGAATGAAACCGATTTTCTGAAGCATGCAAAAGGAGCCATTCCTGAGCACCATAAAATTTTAGTTGCGTTAATATCTCTCGAGAAGCACCTTGGGTTCTATCCATCAGTTCCGTGATAACAAAATGGACCGGCAAGTTATGACAAAAACCTCGATCGCAAAAATCCAGTGGGTTATAGACAGGCGAGATGGTAGTAGCAAATGGAAGCGATTAAATCCTTTATGGGCAGCGAGATTGGGTCGAAAAGGGGAGATTATAAAATAGCCCTGTGCGCGGGGCAATGGAATGAATGCTAGAGGTCGAATAGGGTGTGACGAGGTCGGGAGGTCTGCGGTCGCTGATAGGCCATTCGCCTTCTTTCCCTGCCCCTCTTACCCGGATTTTCGCCGTCCTTCCCTAAAGGAGCAGTCTCCCTTCCCACAATCATTTCCCTTCTTCCCGATTCCATCCTCTCAAATCCTTCCCCAGCCCCTATTTTGAGGGGCACGACCATTCCAGCGTTCAACCGTCCAATTACCTCTTTCCAATTCTTTTGAGAGTCCCGCGTTACGCCGAAATTCCTCTCTTTCGTCAACCTCCTTTGCGCTTTCTCTTTCTTACGTCTCTTCTCTCCCTCATCCTCCCAATATTCCAATCGGGATTCTTCGCATGCTTCGAAACCAATCCCGGTGTCTAATTTGCTGTCCAAATGTTTTTTCGGATTAATCTTACGCGAGGGAAATTAGCATCTTCGATAAAATAAACGGAGTGATTAAGTAAGAAAATTATGCCGAGATATTTCACAATCCAAAGCTGCTGTTGCGGTCACGTGGATTGATCAAACTTCCTGGAACTTATAATGATCTGAACTTTGCTTTTTTTTAATTATGTAACTTTTACTTCTTTTCCGACAAGTTTCGGCTAAATAGCTACCCTCAGGTTCTAATTTTGTGGAAATCAAAAATTTTTTATTTTGATTCTGTGTGATTGTATATGCTATGTTAAAAATTAAATATATATGCTAGGCACACATATTATACCTTAACCTCGCCTAGTGGACCAATGTAGAGTGCAGATTTATTCTCGGAATGTATTTAGAAAAACGTTATTCAACCAAACTATATTTTTAGAACACACTAAATAATAGATTTAACGTGAAAATGTGTTACTCCGTAAAAGGCCGCTGTAATGATGGAAATAAAAGCACTCCTTTCACTTCAACTGACTGAATTAGAGAGTATGAAGGAACTACTTAATCGGATTGTAGAGGTACGTGCACGGAGAAAATGAATCGAGAAATGTTTCGAGAAAGCCTCATCTTAACGCTTACAGTACTCGATGGGTTCCTTCAGAATTTTAGGAGCAATTTAATATGAGCAATTTAAAGATAGTTGGTGCTATATATGATATGTTAGTCCTTATCTTTTTATTGCAAGGAAGTATGAAGAGATTTTTGGAACAAACGTTTGCGATTCGGTTTTCCTAAGTCTAAAGCTGCTGGCACAGTACCAAAACTAATTTACATAGAATTTATAATCCAGTCAAATTGAGATTTCAGTCTGTAGAAGTGTACGAGTTTTTTTTATTCCCATTATTATTAGAAGCAATTAAAAGTAACTTGAACAAAAAATTTTCAAAATTGCTCGTCTACGAGATTATTTTGGATAAGAGAATTCCTTTCGGTTGAAATTGTATCAAGTCTTACCGACATTCGCTGAATTTCAAACTGAAGATTTGATCAAGAAACTGTGGTTAAATAAAAACTAATCATCAAACTCTATCTTTACCTCCTATTACTTCTTTCTTTAGCTATCCTCAATATGCGTACACTTTATGAGAACTATCTCGATTTGTATGCAAAGGACTGGATTCCTTAATCGATTCGGATCGAGAAGAACCTTGTCCTTTAATATACTTTCAAAAACGGGAAATATTAAAATCTTCGATTAAGCATCTTCATGAATAAATACGGCAACAATTTTAATATTTAATATCATTTTATTGCGTCAAATTAATCGTGGAATCAGATTTTATAATCCAATATGACATTCAAGAGATGCTAAAATAAGCGACTATTTAACGGTGCGGAATTAAATCAAAACAGAATGTAATCGATATTCCCAGGGAGAATCCAAATAATTTTTTAATTGATTGATTCCATGTTTACTGATTCTCATACTATATTGTATGGGAATATGTTTAAATCGAACAGAATCAATGTTAGAGACGGAATATTTAGCGTAGATAGAAAATTACTTCTACTTTTTGATCTACTTTTTGAAGTGTGTTATTAATTGAATCAAAACATTTTCCACTTTCTATTAATGTACGCGATTTCCACTGAAGTAATGCTTTAACTTTAAAATTTTAAAGTTATTAAGCTCAAGATGCAATAAGATAATTGTCTATGTCTATGTTTGTACCCTGCATAAGATAATATACTATCTCTGGAGAACGGTAATTTATTAAGAAAATCATATAAATGGGCACAAGGGTTACATAAACGTAAGGCACCAGGGTAACCTTTTTCGCGATAACATTTAAGGTATTACTTTTTATCAATTTATTTTTATCCATAACTCGTTGCCCCCAAAAACATACATTCGTAATACAATAACAAAGGAGGGCCCATTAATGGATGGATACATGAAGTATTTCGTCAAAATAAACAATTGATTTACTTACGTAACCAGAATAAACAATCAATAGGGGACTGGAAACCAAGACCTTATTGCTGGTAATCAATCATGCTGACCATTCCGTCACCGAGATCGGCAAAGCAACTCACTCGCCGCGTGTATAAACGTCAAGATTTCAAACGCTCCATTTTTTGGGCCGAAATATTTTCGAGAAAATCCTTCGAAAAAAAACATAACACCGGCTCTCTTTCGACGCTGGACGTAGTCTGTAATGGTGCGTCTAAAATTGGCTGAGGACCTATTCCTCTCGAGAAAACAAGGTTACAGAGAAGAGAGACATATATCTCGAAAAAGCTTTCGAGAGTTTGAAATCGAATCCCATTTTTCCTCTGAAGGAACCGTTTTGCGCGGTACTCGCTCACTCGCGTCTCCGGACGTATTTCTACGTTGACGTAGTAAATTCGATACCAGATGGCGACGCGTTCCCGAATCATAATACCGCCGTTAGCCATAAATCGGCGGCGTTTGTGTCCGACGAGGGCATATCTCACCCGCGCTGGCCACTTCCGACAGACACGGTGCGAAAAGGTACCCCATCGCGGTACACAGAGCGAATACAACCCATGTCAAATCGCGATTGGGAAAAGTCTTTGATATGCCTCTTCCTGTGCGAAAGGGCTTAAGGACTTCACGTGTTCAGGAAGCAGAGAAGGACAGCGGGATTAGGAAGAGAGGAAAAGCCGGAGAAATGAGGAGAAGAGAGGGATAGGGGGAGAGATAGAAATCGGCGAAGACAATGGAGGAGGGAAGCAAAGAGAAACCTTGATAAAGAGAAGTTGAAAGGGAGATGGGAGAGTCAAAGGAAATAGACGGAGAGGCGAATCACTCTATTTTGCGGGGAAAAAGAGGGTATAAAAGAGGAGGAGATCGGCTCAAGTAACTCGATATTTTCATCTGGATGGGAAAACGAGTGAGATATAGGATACGTTGGAGAGAATATCTAGAGAGAAGGAGATGATATCTACGTGTCCTTAGGACCTTGTTTCAAACAGAGTTGAGGGAAAAGAAGAAGGAAGAGAAGGTATCGTAAGGCGGAAACGATGAAGGGAATGGACTAATCAAATATGTACAACATTATATAACGTCCTTATGTTAACGAGACTGATACTACGTAGCAAGTCACTTCTTCAACCAATTCCGCAATCATTGAACAAAATCCTATGAGGTAAATCTTTTGAATAAAGACAGAGTAGGCAAATGTTTATTAGGAGCGTGTTTGATTAGAAAATCCAAAGTGATGCTTTGAGGGCCCCCGAATAGCTAAGTGGGCAACGCGTACGACTTCGGTGAAAGCGGTCCCGGGCTCGATTCCCGGTGGGGACCTACGAGCGAAACTACCTCAGCTGAAACATTTTTAACAATACTGCTATACTACTGATGCTTTGATAAATGTATCCATGCAAGAAAACCCTTAAGAAATAAGGTTTAAAACCTACCCTTATTTACGGGTAACAGTAGCTAAACGAGTTCAAACCCTTCGACAAGATATGGAAACAAACCGTAAGATTTGACTTTAATAATATTTCGAGAACTTTCTTAAATTCAATAAAATGCAATGGTAATTTCAAAAACAATTACAAACGTGTGCAATATTAAAGAAAAATATAAACGATTTTAAGTAAGTTACTCTTTTCCCCCAAAAGATGGCTATATTACCCAAGAATAGTGGGTCTGTTGAAAAAAAAAGGTGAGAATCGAAACGTCACGATAAGAAGATGAGGGTCTCAAGGTGTTGCACCAGCTCCGCTCTTCTTAGGAAATATTACCATACTTAGAGAGAAGAGTGTAACTTACTTTTTGAATACCCCTCCTATATAAGAACCCCGAGAGATTTAAAACTAAAATATTTCCGATACGGATAGCCAAGTGGGCAACGCGTTCGACTTCAATGAAAGCGGTCCCGGGTTCCATTCCCGGTGGGGGCTTACGTGCGAAATGACCTAAGCTGTCGAAGTACTTTTAACAATACAACACAACTATTTCCGATACTTGCAGCAATGAGGACAAATATAGATTCCGATCAATGCAAACGAGTAATACAAAACCACACGGAATTCCAGAGAATAAGAGAGCACAACAGAGCAGGAGTATAACCGGGGTTTGCTATTGGTAGGGGAGTTTAAGAGGCATGGAATAAAGAGTGCACTGCCTGCATTACAGGGGCACGAATACTTCCACCTAATATCTAATGAAATTGTTAACTCAATTTAATATGAATGCTTTGCGAATCTCCATCGGTGTTTGTATGACGTAATTGCGAGAGGCTATCCTCTCAAATGCTTTTGTATGTTGTTGGCTCTGTTCTCAATGGGGTGGGGGGATTGGAACCCCTAAAACCACCCCGTTGACTACGCCTCTGCGGCAGAGAGTATGGGAATGAAAACGAGAGAATGAGGAAAACTAAGAGCGAAAGGCGGGGAAGAAATGAGTAACGCTAAACACGTATAAAGGAACCGCAACGGAATAAGAATGAGGGAGACTTGATAAAGAAAGACAGAAGAAAGATACAAAGATAAGAAGAAATGGGAAAAAAATGGAGAATGGGATTTCATAGGAAATTACAAACATGAAAAAGAGTTTGGTGGAGATAAAACGAGGATGACTACGGGAAAAAGATTTAGATTTAAAGGGGGTAAAAAATTTAGTATTAGGATGACTGGGGTGAGTTTAAGGAGATTTGAAGAAATTGTGAAGGAGAAACTGGTAGAGGTGGACATTGTGAGGGAGCAGCGGATAGGATGGGAGATAACGGGTTGAATGAAGAAAAAGAGAGTGCGCAGAGGAGATAAGGACTGCATTGAGAAGGGATTTCGAACGAGAAAATGGGAAAGTGGTGTGATCCGGACAGATGAATCCAGAGGGAGAGAGGGGTGGAGGGAGAAAGGTACGCAGAATAAATAATGTGAGGAAAATGAGCATTGAAGTGTGCAGTCGAGGACGTAAAAAGATTTACGGATCGCGCGAGAGGGAAATATAAACCGGAAGATCAAAAAAGAGCGGCAAATGAGTGTGAAAATCGTTTCTGACGTGTTGAAGGGAGCGTAAAAGTTTCGGATGGGACTAAATTCTCCTTACTTGAATAATTTCTGCTCGGAAGGTTAACAGCAAGGCATGACGATATTTAATCTATAAAGGCGGAAGGAACGTGATGTTCTCAAACAAAAAATTCGTATTAAAACAGGGTGGTATTCTCGCCAAAGCTGCTCAAGGTTTTTATTATTAAAATCATGCACCTTAACATGTACTCGGCACCAAAGCGACAGTATTTCTGTTATAATATGTCAGACCGGATGCTGGTTTGAACTTTTGAGCCTTCCACCATAAGCCAACATCTAACACAGTGATGTCTCGGTTAACGACGGTAATCCGTTCCAATATTATCGTCGTTAACCAAAACCGTCGTTATCCAAGACGCGATTTTCCACATACACATATACTATCATGTCAAATATGCAGATAAATACATTTAAATGTCATTAAATTTGGAAAATATAATTTTTTCCATTACATTCGCAACAAAAAAATATCATTAATAAAATGAATAGTCGTAAAAAAAAGTTTTTAATTGTCAATCTTCACCAGATGGCGTCGTAAACCAAGCCTGCGTCGTTACCCGAGGTATTTTTTGATCGCAGCCACTCGTCTTTAACCAAGTACGTCGTTAAACGAAGTACCGGCGTATATAAAATATTACGCCTACGTGAGTGATTCAGATACTAGGCGTAGGTACGTATGATTCAGATATGCGGGAATAGATGGCAAGCCAGCTACGTTCTCCACTTGCTTACAGATCCTGCGGGCGTATGCATATTTCAAAGTATTTTCATTTATTTTTGGCTATTTCGCTTTTTTGCCTGTTTAAGCAGGCTCTTCAACTATTTAAAGATAAAAGTGCAAGGTGACGTGATCAATTTCTTCTGGAGAAATAAACGACCGATGAAAAATAAGCTCAGAGTAATGTGAGCAACATCACAACGTCTATAACGTCACTAGCCGGAGGACTGCTTGTCCTCAAAGGATCCTCATACCCCAACGTATAAGCTGTAAAAAGCTCTGGATATGAAAGGAGGCTTAATACATAAGAACAGGAGTGAGGTAGTTGGCTAGAATGTTGTGAATAGAAAACGATCACAGCCATATTCTTAGCAATTAATAAGCAGTGATTAAAACATATATCATTAGTCAGCACCATTTATACCTCAGTAGCTTTTATTTTACCACAGCCAAAAACAGTACTGAGACAAAAATAAATTATAGATATTTTTTTCTTTCCTGTATCGAAAGTCAAATTAAAAATATTCTATCCATCGATGCATAACAGGAGGAGCATAAACGGCAAAGGTATTAACATCCAATAAAATAAACCAAACCGTTTACATTGTGAATGAAGAAATAAGCATCTACTTTCAGCGGATTCCTTTTCTGGGTGGGATGAAGACGAATTTTAATATTTCCGGTTTGGTTATCTGTTACGGGTTAATAATTTGACGGCAAAAATTAAAGCCCAACGTTTTACACATAAAAGTTTCAATAAATCTCCAAAGCACCCTAGCGACATAGGCACCCAATTTATAGTCATGAATTTAATATACTCCCACATGTAGGACCGCTTTTTTTACCCGCGTCACGATATTTCAAACGAAGTAACGCTAAACCGTTACCTTTGAAAATATAATTGAAAAAAGAGGCACGCCGTAACAGCAGAAGCCCATTAATCCGCAGACCGTTCGGCTGTTTTATAATGTATGAGAGCATAGGACGGGGACGAAAATAAAATAGCATAAAAACGTCCCCCGACTTGTTGAGGCGGAATTTTTTCCAGGTTGAAACTACTGCCGCCGACTCTGAAAATTATCCCCAGAGGCGAATGAGAAAGGCCGTTGAAAAAAATGAGGAAATCTCCACGCGGAATGAAATAAGAGAAAGGAATTGGGGGAGCTGTTGAAGAAAGAAAAATATCCGAGGAAGGAGTTGTGGAAGGTGCGGAGGAAAATTAGAATTTGGCGAAAGGGGGCGGAGGTGACGGTAGCTGGAGGAGGGGTTGCGAGGCATTCGAGGGATCCGAAGAATGAGGGAAGAGATTCGGGGCAAAGGACGAGAGAGGTCAGGGCAACGGGAACTCGGGCACCGTCGCCCCCAGAAAGAACCCAAACTTCGCCGCTTAATATAAAGTATCTTCCCTGAAAAGTTTCCTTCATTTGCTTCATATCCACTTCATTTAGACCCCAACCCTTCTTCCCTTCTTTTGAATAGTGCGGCAGAGCGCATAACTCCCGCGAAATCGCTTAATTGTTCTCCTTTCCGACTTTCCGAAATACCCAACCTCTTCCTCATTCTTTCTCTAATTTATCGGAATTCTCTCACTCTTATCTTACCTTCCAGTATCTTCTACAATTCTTTACGATGATTCTTATTATATCCCTCTATAGGGGTTCATCTAAATTCTGTACTAATTCCATAGATAGGAACACCCCTCAGAGTTAATACAAATATAAACTATTGCGATGCGAATAATGTAATCTGTCGGAGGAAGGTAATTATAGATAACACAAGGTAACTTAAGAAACAACAACAGGAAAACTTTTCACAAGAAAACTAATTCCTATTTTATTTAACTTATGCAAATACCACAGGAGACAAAATGCACGACATGTTTCGATGCATAAGCATCATTATCAAGTAACTTGATAAGTTAAATAAAATAGGAATTAGTTTCATTGTAAAAAATTGTTCCTGTTGTTGTTTCTTTCGTCATGGAGCACCACAAAGTTACTAGCCAATCCGTCAATTTTAACAAGGCAACTTGTCCGTCTAAGAATCTTAAATCCTTACCTTAATTTTAAGGACCATCATTGTATTATAAATGTGTTACAATATGTGTTGTGTGTTAACACATAAGAGGAAGAACGCTATGTAAACCGATAACATACGAGCATATAGAAAATTCTTATTTTTATCCACTTCTCTTTCAAAATATGATACCATTCCATCCAAGTATACCGAAATTTTCCAATGAAGAAATGAAAGAGAAATCGTCTGCCGTAGCCAGTAATTGAACTCGGGCCTCCCACGCTCCGGGAGGGTGCTCTGTCCTCTGAACTACCATGAAAGAACGATCTCTCCTTCAAGTTAAGACCCGGGTTCGATTCCCGGCTACGGTTTTTCTACTTTATTTCTTCATCTAAAATCAAGCACGTGAATCATGCGTTTATCATCGCTAATGGAAAATTTCCATCAAAACCTCACGTTGGTTTCTCCAAGCTTCCCAAAGTAGCCAACGAATCTTGGAATAGAGACAAAAGGGAACCTTCTACGATTCTTTGACGGCCTCACAATTCGCTATCACCACGAGTAACAGGGCAAATGGAAGGGATAAATTCTATCATATTTGGCTGTACTTTGCTCTTGATTAAATTTGTTAAAACTTTCTTAATTATATAAAAAACTGCTTCCTGTGTTACAATTCACCTGACGATGGCCTTTGTGTCGAAACCGGTGGGAAAATAAAATGCTTTAGTGTGGACATTTACGAAGTTTATTTTCTTTCCGTTTGGAAGGGATAGATATTGCATTATCTCTCCCCTCAATCTTATGTACCACCGTTCGATTTTTATGGAAGGAACTGCACGTTTCTTTTATATTTTCGTATACTCAATGAAAGAATTTTCTGCAACCCCTTCTGAAGCCTATAATAGAGGCTTACATATCTTAATTTTGAAATCGAATTCTATATTATGGAATATGATTTGGTATACTTAAATTGATTCTTTCTGTTTACAGAAGATTGCATGTGCGACACAAATTCAAGCTCTTGAAGGTGGGTTAATGTGTTCTGAATGATTTAATAATAATATTAAAAGTCTTTATTAATGGGAGATGGAAACATTTCCTTCGTTCAACAATTAAATTATTCAAGTTTTTCCACAGGTCCAGCTCTTCGCTTTGATAGACTTAGTAGGACAACGTTAGATTAATTTGAGAGTTAAAGAAAAACTAACAAAGAGAGGAAACTATTTTGAGGTTTAAAAACATAAGTATTCGCCTGGAATAATTAAAAAACGGCTAGAAAACCTCCGAAAGAAGGAGTGTGTGAAAAATCTGCGGATAATCCTAAAAGTAGCACCGGAATTAAACGGATGGAAAAGCAGGGAAAACATTATAACAGCAATAAAAAGTAAAATTAGGTGACGTAAATACAAGTTCTCAGAAGAAATAAAATGTTTAAAGATAAGAGTTATCATAGGAGCAGAAAATGATGGTACGAAGCCATCAAAAAGTTCACGGAACCAGTCCTTAACGATTCTGTAATAGTTTCCTACTAAAATAAAGCCAGTAATGTCAAGTAGTGCTAATTTATCTCCAATTTCAACTATTTTATACATGAAGTAACTCGAGTTTCTGAAATTCCGGCGGTTTAAAGCTGCTTCCACGACTTATTCTGAGACACAATCCAGACATTTGCTAATACCTGTTTTTAGTTAATTTGCCTTGAAAAAGATAATTCTTTTCGTATAGGAAACCTCACCATTCAACACACAAGGACGCTGCATTTCTAGCGTATATTACGAGAATTAATTCATGCAAAACTGGACCATTTTAATTAGAAATAATCTCGATAGTTCTGGAATGAATATCCTTTCTTCAGGGATACTATTTAGGAATGGAATTGATATCATCTGCCGAAATGAGAACGAAGCGAAATGAGAATTCTTTATCTGCTCTTGACAAAACGAAAAAAGACAAAAAATAATTCTAGAAAGACTCCAATTTTTCCCGCTTTATTTTCAGTTTTTCTCATTACTTAATGATACTCTCAGGAAAATCGTTTGTTATTTAAAAATTAATGCCTATCATTTAATTTGGTTTAGACAAAGACACTGCTGGGATTCTAGATTATTGATGATGGATATAGGAAGAAACAACGCTATTTCTTGAAGATCGAAATTGGTAGGAGAATGCTTTACAAATACAGTATCTATGGAATAGAGAGGAAGTCTGTTACAAATTTTGTCCGTATCGTTAACATAAGGTCCATTACTCTTTTCCAAGATAGCACAACGGAAAAACATCTAGTGGGAAACTAAGAGTACATTTTACCAACAGAACCCCTCTTTCGAAATCGTCCCTTTATTTTGTATCGTTAGCGTTTTTCATTTCCATTTTATGATCCCATAAAACGGTATAAAATAGGACTTCTTCCCAGACTTTACTTCTGAAGTTAAATATGAATACTGTGAGACTATACCAACAGCCCTTGTTTTCATTGCTTCATATTACAAATGTATTAAAAGTACTTGCTATCGCATCTGGGGCACTCCTTCAAAGGTAAACAGCATTTCATGAACCGCTATTCTAACTGTATCTTCGAAATTGTTAATTCGATAAGGTATATGCATGAAGTTCGATGAGTATGCGAAATATGAGGGAATTTCACAAAACGATTTCAAGGCTTTCTTTTAGTAAGTTTTATGAAAATATGCTCCATGGAAATTTTAAAATTATACTTCGATTACCATCAGCGATGATTACTTGATGTGCTTGTATACATATAACGCCAGCCTGGCGATAATTTCAAACTTATTAAATATGACTCCAATTAGTATGTATATATGTAAAACTTTGAGTACATCATATTGTACTTCCGATTAGAATGAACTAATTTCGTATACGAATGTTGGTCTTAATTTGAAAGATTTTCGATTCTTTGGGGTTTTTGTGTAGCCTATACACATCGAGGGTTAAGTTTAATGAAAATAAGAAAAGAAATTGCAAATAATAGGAAGATATAATCCTATTGAAAACTAATAAATGAAAAAATGTCACTATTTCCTCTCACTTAAATTATGTAAGAGGATTAGGAATCAGAACTGAATTAAAAAGTATATCATAAAAAGGATCATCAAAATATTAAACTAACTGTATGAGAAAATATTGAAAGGAGATGCTTATATACGGTACCATTTGGAGATCAAACATGGGCTAACGGATCCAACGAGGTAAGGAAAGGTAATATTCAAATCAGATATCGAGAAATGTTAAATTAATCAGCACTTCCATATAGTAGACTACCACTCGCCAAACCAAGTTTAATCTCGGTTGTCATTTCGTCCTCCTGTGCTGCTGATATTTCCCATCCATAATTCCGGCGTAAATCAGCCTCTTCGCTTGGATCGACCTCTAAAGAATTGCTGACTTGTTATCTTTTCACCGCAGCTGAAATCTTAAATTCAAAAACGCTCTGATATTTTGGCTTCCCTAAGGATCTGATGTTTGCTTTTGTGAGTGCGAGAACTATCCAAACGAATATCCTGAGTGAAAGATCCCAACATTCATGTCATAAGCGTGCAGGCAGCCTATGAGAGTTCAATTTTGAGATACAAAGAAGAGTAATGTTACCGACTGAAAAATGTTCTGATCTACTTCTAATTTGTTAAAAGGGTATTTTATTTATTTATTTACATTATCGTTGCAATTTGGTATATACCAGGTGGCAATGGTCAGGGGAATAAAAGAAAATTGCTGTAATATGTCCAGCATTTGCCCAAAGACCGGAGGAAAACCCCTCCAAAAACCTCCAGTGGACATTACAGATCTTTTCAATGTTACACAAGAATTGCAATAAAACAATAGATAATTACATAGAATAAATGGGCACATTGAAGTCATGATTACACAAATCAAAACAAAAACATGTTTAGGGGTATTATATTTTACATATCTAGCACATTTACCAGGAAAAAAAAATTTAACAAATACTAAAACTATACATGAAGTTATTCAGAAGCATAATTTAAACATATACATAATATACATATACATAACATACATATACACAACTTAAGCATATAAAATACCGCTAAAGTAAGCCAATATATACAACTAAAAGTGAGCCAAATACTTTACTTATGCATACTTTTTATCTTAGATTTAAATTTTTTGGAATTTTCTGGCATTGGAATGAGAAGTTCTCCAGGTAATGCATTCCATTCCCTTATTCCTCTATTTATAAAAGAAAATTTGGCCAAATCAGTCTTTTGTTCTCGCTCTTTTATTGTTAAATTGTGGTCGCCGCGTCCGATATAAGTTGGAGAGGTAAGGAAAGGTAATATTCAAATCAGATTTCGAGAAATGTTAAATTAATCAGCACATAATATATCTCAAATATTTGTGGGATATCGGCATTTCTAACACATTCTAGCTGTCTTAATAGAATCTGTGATTGTTGAGTCAACACCGGGATTAAAATTCTTATTGTGAAATTTGATTTATTACGATTGAATTGTAAATATATAAAAGTTTATTTACGCACAAATACAATCTGAAATGCTGAACACACATACTACATTTAAGTATTATGTTAAAAACTTGATAAATTATTTATCTAACGCATTTAACAAAATAAAAATAATGAAATTGTTTAAAATTAGTTAGCTTTTTAACTATGTTTATCACAAATATCTTGACACTGACTGAATTCTGTTCCTGAATCCTTAGATTGTTAGCACACTGTTCTGCAAATCTGTTATTGATATCTCGCTTTTCGGACCCTTTCCTCTAAATAAAACCGATACGTATGAAATTCAGTGAAATGAGTAACGAATCAGAGAATTTTCCGGGATCTTGGACACATGAGTGAAAATACGCTGAAATCTTGGAGGTTCCCGGAAATCTGGAAAATTCCGTGTCCCTGAGAAAGAGCAATGCTAAACTTGGTAGTTGCGTTCTATTTCATGAAAGGGCACGATGCCCTCTGTTCAAAATGGGTAAGGAATAGTTTGGATCCTAGCGATCTGGCTGTGATCACAGGGATATGGCTAGGATTCTAGAGATCTGGCGCTATTTTTTCGAGAGATTTCCAATCAAATATAGGAAAAGAAGGTTTTACCACTCATTCCATTTGTTACGATTCTAAACCTCGTAGCTCTGAATTTTATGACCTATTAATAAATTGTCTACATCTTTCAATTCTGATCAAGCTGTTCGACTGAAATATGCAGGTTGCTATTATATCTTTGTATAGATAAACAGTTTCTTTCCGAATATCACTTCCGTCACTACCACAGATTCAATTATGCAATACCGATAAAAAATACCGCAAAGCGGAGGCGAAAGCAGTGCTTTTAGTTTCTTTCCATCAATACCAATTATTATTTCTAGTTTGAGGGTTCGTTCATCTTTGAAACTATATATATTTAAAACTATATACATTTAGAAGGAATATTTATCTATATATTTTGGCATTCACTATTTGCATGTATAATATCATAGGTTCACGTGTAGGAAATTTATAGAATTTACTGTAAAGATCGAGCGGGATTCTGACAAATTGAGAAACAACTTTAAAATACGAATTTCGTCTCATAGGAAACTCATTTTGAGTGTTGTAATCCACTGTTTCTTGTGTAAGACTCTTCACCAATGTTCACATAGAAATAATAAATAACAATAATTAAACTCTCTAGAAGCCGGATATTTATCGATGAAAGAATTTCAAAGCTCCTTCAGTTGGAAAATCGACCAAGTATTTCACTCAATTTAATGCTAAATTTTGCAAAATTTTTGTACAAAATAAATCAATAACGGAATACAGTGAATAACAAATCACACATTTTTTTATACCTCGTTTGCGTTAGGGAGGCACTCGGTGTTCCGAGAGATAGGAAAAAAGTGGAGGAGATGGGGGGCCTTTTGAGGGGAATTTCCGCTATTCGTAATGCTTTTTCCTGCTCAGAAAGCGCTGCCTCCCATATTTTCTGACATGGACTAGGCCCGTCTGCGCAGTAGGCTACTGAGTGAGTGCCTTCCTAATGCGAATTAGGCTTGCTATAGTCTGTAGTTTATTTCGCTCAATGACAGTTCCCTTGCGCTTACAAATACACGCGTCCTGAAAAACAGTTACTTTTCTGGCGCAGTTGAATCACATTATACCAACAATTACTGATATGGTGCACAGGTTAAAGTATCCTCGATGTTTATTTTTCGGAATACAGATTAATATAACCTCGAAACTCCGGGAATTCAAAAAAATATCTCACAATTTCTCAACGCAAATTAATGATTATCGTAAGTTTGTCGAAAACGGAGATTAAGCGAAAATTCTCAGTTCCGTTAAATACTTTAATTTCGTAAACTTTAGCAGAATTGATCTGCGGTTATCCTGGAAATTTGCTTTTAGAATCTACTCTCTTTCCTCCAAACAACGTTGAAGCATACCAAATTCAAGGAAATGAGTGGCGAATATGCAAATTTTCCGGGATGCGGAAGAGATGCGTGAGTAACCCGAGAGCCGTTTCAATATCCGTAAATATTATTGTAAAGCTTCTCTTCGTAAAAAAAATAAGATATGAATATTCGTAATTCTGTAAATCAACGTTGAAAATTTTCTTTACTCGGTGAGAAAATCATGTTTCCATGTATCACTGTAGGGGAAGCTCCCAATTTTGCTAAGAGTATAACAAAACGTCAAAAGACGTACCCAACTAAATTCTCGTAAAATTTCGCCGGGAAGGCCTTAAAAGCTTTTCCATTTTAATAAAGCTTTTTCACGTTTTTTTCAATTTAAAAGCGCTTGCAGCTGTAAAATTTCCTCGCATGAGGAATTTTAACATTTTATGTATGTACCTTCCTGTCGAGTCAATGTATAAACATTCGCCAATCCCCAGGATGCTAAGTGTTACCATTGCTGTTCTCAATGCATTGAAAAATGAAGTATTCAGCGTTAATGTACTCTACGAAGAGCGCTGAAAACGTTTTATGAGTCTAAAATAAATTAAACATTTTGTGTATGCCTTGTGAATTGACCAAGTTGAATTTGTTCCTTTTTAACATTTTATTTCATTTCAAATTTTGTCATCATATGTATTTATCTTCAAGATTTCAATTCTTATTGATCTTATTTGTATTTGGCGTATTTATTACTTATATATTATAGCTCGACTTAGTGCCTACGTTTTCCAGATAAAGAACATTGAGTATATTCCACCAAAGGTTTATTTCCACGGCCCGTTTCGTCATCTAGGTGACATCTTCTGGTACCGTCTTTGGTTGTTGTCATTCTCCAGAAGATGCCATCATCATGCTCTTCATTTGGAAAATGTGCGCGAAATGCTACGAATTCACGCTTGATCATATTAATTTATATCCGCTACTGCCTACTACTACCCAACTGCCTGTTGGGGTTAAATAAATAAATCAAATAAACAGATATCGATGCTTCAGTCCTGTCACCCGCGTAAAGATGGGATTATTATTATTAATATTACCATTTTATGCTTTCGCTTATTGTTGGCTCAGTTGTCATGGGTGGGTTTGAACCTCCAAAGCCATCCCCATGGCTACACCTCTGTTCGGGATAGAGGCATATGTTTTAATTTTGGGTCAGTCTATTACTTACCGTAAATTTCTAATGAAAATTAAAAATTCGATGCATTTGCCTAAGGATCCTCATAACAAACTCGCTACGGTGGCGACCCTCGCCGTCATCTCTAATGATAATAATAATAATCATGCCTTTATTTTGACAGATTTTAGTCTAATGTCTAATGAGACCACTCTTACAATTAACCCAATTAACCACAAACAAACCAGGATTCGAACCTGAGACCTAAGCGTTGCTAAGCTACACTGTAACCACTGCGCCACCGAGACCGGCAATGTATCTCTACAATACGAACGACCTAACTCACTTACAGCGAGTAGAAAAAAGTATTACAATTGGAAATTTTACCGACTTTAATTAAAAAGCAATCATAAAACAAAGTACCACGGGATGGATGATGTAAAACCCATCGAGAGAAAGGATAACAAAGTGCCACCTTTTCCCCGCACAAAGATCATCCAGCATTTTCGATTTTAATCGCAGCGCGTGTTTATAGAACAAATATCCCCGCCCGTCGCATCAGAGCGAGTTCTCCTACGCTTGACATGTCATAGAATTCAGCGCTCCCGATATCTAGGCTTCGCTCCGTGCGATGAAAGACTTTTTATTGTTCTTTTCATCGTTATATTTGCCCTTTGACTCGTGCTCCCTATTCCCCGCGTTTCCCGCACCGACCAGCCCTTCCACTCACTGACACTCTTCTATGCCTTTCACATCCTCGTAACCCCACACAATCCTCCACACATCTCACTACTTCCTACATTACTTCCTCATCCGCTTTAATCCTTTCTCCGCTACTGAAGCGAGCCTTTTTCCATTATTTACGCCCTTTCTCACCTTCTATCTCCTTTCCTTCCTGACGTACCCCTCTCCCTCGCCCCTTGGCCTTCCTGCCCTTTTCTAACGCTTTTATTCATTCATCCCTCTGCCACTTTCTGCCTCCTTCCTTCCTCTTTTTCTGCTCCTCACATACTCCTACTCCTGTATCTCTCTCGCCCCATCCCTCTACTTCTTTCGACTTCCTCTTTTCCGTTGGATTAAAGCATATTCCTCGCATTTTTTTATTTGAAACGCTCCGTTTACGCCGCGAGGGGGTGATTTTATTGCGCTTCCTTCCAGAAAACTTTGCATAATCGCTACAGGACTAATTTATGCGTATGAGATCACTAGGGTGAAAATAGATGCTCGTGGTAGATAACGGTTTCGGCTATAACGTCTTGATGAATACTCTTTACATGAACATAGGTTCAGGGTCAGGGGTGAAGCCAGGATTTGCCCATGGAGGAGTTTTGACGGGGCTTACGAAGTGGCAGAAATAAAAGGCAGTTTTTTCATATCTCTACATCTAGCCGTTTCTGAGATAAGGAGGGGAACGGACTGACGGGCGGACAGACAATTTGCTTTTTATATATCGTATATAAGTAGTAAACGCCCCCGTCAAGCATGACGGAACTCAATTTTATTTAACAATATATCTGTAATAGTATATATCTGGTACACCTAAGCCAGAAAGTGACCGTCGTAAGACAATAATAACAATATACTCGTATTTGTTACGAGTCGATTTCTTGGTTTATTTGATCCTGGATAAAATTCGAATGGTTTACTAGTAATTAAATCATTGTACGGAAAATTTTGTTAATTGTAACTATGAAATGAACGTTCATAAAAACTTTGTAATTTTTAACTTCAAGCCATAAGATTCTTTGAGTCGTGGAGTGATTACTGCATTTCCTGCAATCCAGGGGCAGGAATACTCTCTCCCAAAATCTAATGAAAATAGATACTGATTTATCGTATTTCAACATGTTTACCCTGCGAATCTCCAGCGGTGTTTGTATGGCATAATACTAAAAGCCTTCCTCACGTATGCTTTCGCTTATTGTTGGCTCTGATCTCATAGGCGAGTTTGAACCCCCAAAGCCACCCCCTTGACTACGACTCTGTTCGGGATGGAGGTATATGTTTTACTTTTGGGTCAGTTATATTCATACCGATGCTGTCTAATCCTGGCTCATACGTAATGCCATGAATGCTACAGAGGTATGAGCGATTCCGAAAGATACAAGTCATCCACATCATTTCACATATAATCCGATGAAATATGTTATTCATAGGGTCATTATTCTACACTTTTGTGTACGTACTCTACTCATAGGATTCTGGCTAGCTGAAGAAATTAAGGAAAAATACCTCACTCCTCATCTTGGCTAGCAAGCCTCATTCCCTCTTCAGAAAGTTTATGGTGGCTGACATAAAAATGAGGTTCCAACCAGCCTTCGTGCTTATGACTGTACCGTAGCGTCGAAAAGGAAAATATATTTAAGGTGAAAGCAACTACACCGAAAAATTTCCACCGCTCAAAATAAAAAGCTCGTCATTTTCTTATATTTTCATTCATTGTCTCTTAAAGCTTTCAAAGCTTGTCTGACGATTAAAAAAAACGGAATTCGTCTGCCACCCCAACAGTTTCCATATAATTAACATTTTTTATATTCATAACCTTTACAGAGAAATCCATGAGTTGAGAATTTTTCCAAGGGGAACGCTGACAATTCGTGGAAGCTGTTTGGATTCGAATTTCAAAGGCGCGCATTATTTAAAGTGTACCCAAGATTCTGAAGAAATTATTCTTGGGAAAGAAATCGAATGGACGGGGATTTAAATAAAATATTCATGGACAAGCAACGAGGTAATGCTTCACGCAACTTCGAAACTTCTGAGTCGATAATTTATCTCTTGGCATACAAAGTGAAAAGGGACCCTTCTCACTCGCGATCTCGTTTAAGTAAGCAAAGTTAAAACACATGTAAAATATATGTGTATATATGACTGAATATTCCTGATTATCCATTATTTTTGTATTACTGTTGTTATTTAACTTTGTTGCCATTTTTGGATTTTCTGATTGACATGAATTAAAAACGTTGTGTTTGAAGAATCATCGTCACATAATTTCTCACAATTATCAAAAGACTCTAATATTTCGACTTAATCATACAATAAGTAATGCTGAACTTCATTACATACATGTATAATGTCTTCTGTTAATGCAATGTAAGTCAATATATTTATTGATTTCATTTGTTCCTATATTGTAGTGAGAGAGATCAAGGGCAGCATCTACTTCATCTAAAATATACAGTGGAGCAGGTTTGAACTGAAGCATTGAGAGAATCAGAGATAAGGCGGCAAGAGATCGTTGTCCTCCACTAAGTTCTGTCAAACTGTCTTTCCACAATCCACCAAAACCCACCTTAACCTCTAAGCCTTCTACAGCACTCATTCCTTCAGGTGGTTGAAGTTTGGCTTGGGCTCCAGGCGATAACGTTGAGAAAATTGATGAAAAATCCTTATTCACCTGCTGCCATGCCTTTGCCACTGCTTTCTTTTTCTTGTCATCCAAATCCTTTATTACTCTCATAATCTGTTCTTATTACGAGGCGCAAACTTCACACCCTAGGTCTTGTACATAAATCTCTGCATCATTGTTACCCAGACTATCTCTTCTCTTACTTCCAATTTTTAAGCCAAGGTCATACACTAGGAACTCGACCATCCGGAAAGCTCTTAATTCCAAAACACAGAACTGAAGCATACTCTAAATCTTTCATGGTGCTCGGTGCGAAGTACTGGAATCAACTACCTAATACCAAAATGGATACTTTACCATTTATTCCTTCAAAAGGATTGTAAATGATTTACTACTTAGTCACGAACTATCGAAAACAAGCTAATTAATACTTGGAAATTATTTTCTCTATGCACACATTGTTCTCACATCTAACTCATCGTCGAGTCCATTTTGATTTCATGCTAGTTATCAGTCAAACACTTTCAGTGAATATGTCACATAGTAGTGTTCATTTGGTCAATGCCATCTACTCTTTCTCACCAACTTCATCTCAGGCTCTGCTCAGTATCAACTAATGACACCGACCATCACCGATGGGACAGATACTTGGGTGATACTTGGCAAACCACATCAGCATCTGATTTTCATTTTCAACTTTAGAAAATATTTATATTCGCTTTTTATAACATTTGTTTTTTTATATAATTTTAATTTATATTTCTCACTGTGTTTTCGCGGGTTTTTCTCACCCCCCTTCTTGTGTGGGTGTTTTCCCGCAACGTGGGTTTTTTCTCTACCACCTTCAGTTGTGGAGATTTTTTCCCGCAAACAAATTCTTTTTTTGTATTTTTCGTGAATTTTAAATTTTTTTTGTGAACTTATCTTATAAATAGTAAATATCAATGTAGAATAATATACGAGGTTAGGTGGAAGAGAGGCCCACTCGGGCCTAACCACGCCATTAAAGGGTCTAATAATAATAATAATATTGTAGTGTTTGAAGAATTATCGTCACATAATTGCCAATGCACATTTGTGAAATAAATTAATATTGCAAAGCCTACTCACAGTGAGTACATATATTTTGATTCTTCTTATTACCGCCAGTAATAACCTAATCAACTCTGAATCGATATAATTACTACAATAATATGTTGACTAAGATTTGACACCGACAATATATAATACTCATGTGCTTAACATTTCCTTGACTACTTTTTTAACTAAAGCTACTTTTTATTGAGAGGATTTAGTAAGTTTTTAATAATTCGTAATTAATTCTACCTGATAAATTTTTGATTTTGTCTTCTGAAAAGAAATTTTAAGTTTTTAGCTATCATACTGGAATATCTCCGAAAAAATGTTTTTAAGCTTTGCATTCCTTACTGAATCACGTTTAATCTACCTCCATTTAATTTTCATATTCAAACCCTTTGCTGCGGAATGAATTACGTTAAGACGATTAGCATCATTGCCATCAAACAAACGGAGGTAGGTTAGTTATTTTTGAAATATTACGTTTCAATTAATTTAATTAAAACACTACAAAAACAACAAAATATCGACTAACTTACGCGCGATTGTCTGTAAAAATAAACAGAAAATTAATTATTACAAAAATAATTGGAATCTAAACAATTCGATAGCCCAGTTCACCAAAACTGAAAAGATACCTACGATTTTCCAAAGATTGACGCGGATAACGCTGCTAGGTTGAACATCTATAAGGTTCCAAGGAAAAATGGACATGAAAACATCTGACCAGGACTCCAAGATCTATAAGGTCTTTACTAGGGCGAGATTGAGAATAAAAGTCTCTTCTTCCATCTAACGTGTGGTCATAAATGAATACAAATAAATTAATAAATAGAAATAAAGAAGAATACGTAAGAGAGATTTGTGAATGTAAAAAACCTAAGTAATATCATAAGAAAAAATATCCACACTAGGAAAACATCTACAAAGAAGGGGAATATGAGAAACCTGCGCAAATCCACCAATAGTACAAGCTAAGCGATATAAAGGAAACTGACTACATGGAAATTACTTAAGCAGTATTGTAGCAAACTTAAGTAAAACTAATTCAAAAAAACAATAAAAATCGTAAATAAATTAAATTAGCATTTTAAGGAAAAAAATTAAAATCATTTGTATCCACATGCTTGAAATTCCAGCATAGTTACCATAACGTACTTTATGCAAACTCACTCAGTCCCTATCAAACTGCGGGTTTTCCTTTATTGCACCATTTAGTTGTGTAAATTTTTAGAGGACAACATTCAGCAATAATCCTGTACATAATTATATAAAAGTTACAGCATATCGGTAATTGGTACGAAAACGTTATTGTTTCTTTGGAATGAGTCGGGAGAGGAGGCGATGTCCTTAAAATCCAGAGAGAGAGGCTTGAATTAGTAGCGGAACTCCATCAAGAAAATGAAGCACAGCTATTTCTGTACCTTCCCACTGATTCAATCATGCCTCCCTGTTTTCTCTTCTACGTATAGATCGGAGACATTTTGATCGCGAAAACCTGTCACTAAATTTGAACCTCATATGCTCTAATATATAAAGCAACAGACATCCAGAAACAAAATAATCGAGGAGATACTTGTATACTCCCAACACAGCCACACATTTACACGTATCCGACCCATTCCACTCCTCGTGCCCCAATTTCCTTCGGAACTCCGACAACTCCGCCGGCACCAATGCCATTGTGAAAACGCCTCCACACGAGGGGACCGAGTAATTTCGAACGACGTTCGCGTTACCCCTTTCCACGGTCCCTCCCTTGTGTCTCTCCCTTAAACATCTCGTAATAAACACTCCGAATCATGAAAGCTTTCGCATTTTTCCAAGTAATGATTTTTATGATAACGGCGTGAATGCGAAGGGCCAAAACGCAATAAGAAAGGGAAGGTTGGAAGCTTTTAGGTAGATTGGGCATGAAGTACCAGAAGGAAATGAAAGATATGATTGGGATACCCAATCGTTTGGAAAGATAAGAGGTCGGTGCGTTGCATTAGTTAGATTAGCTCAACTAACTCTCGATGGTGTCTCCTAATTTTTCGGGAATAATCTCTGAGATACTTGTTGCTTGTGTTAAAAACCCTCGCCAGAGTTCACAAATCAGTCTCTTCCACCTAATCACAACCATCAAACTAATGGGACTGGAAATAAGAAATAGGGGGTTATTTCTTTCCTTCGTTATAGAGAATCCTAGAAGAGGATGTGCGTGGGTTTATTTCTCTGGTCGCGGTGTGTTTTTATCCAGTTACTACCAAGCGCGTTCCTTAAAAAAAGAAATGACATCTTCCCATAAAAATTCTGCACACTGATTTGTGGATTAGCAATATGAAATGGATTTTGGTCGTATAGTGAAAGTCGATAATATACTTCTGCAGCTTCAATTACGATATGTACGTATATTCAGCAGAGGGGTTGACGAAACAGGTCACCGGTCTATATGGCTAAAAGGTTAGGAATGTAGCTCATTAATGACGATAACTATGATTCAAGTGGCAACAGAAGCACGAATCCTCAGTGTTCCTTCTTCTTTAATTATTGTTTCCCATGATCACAATTACAAGGTTTAATAAGGTCTTTACTAAGGCGAGATTGAGTCTAAAAAGTCCCTTTTTCCATTTAGCCTGTCGTCAGAGACATCAATAAAAACATAAGTAATTTTTTTAATAGAAATGGGGAAGGAGGCACAATAAGGATTTGTGTTTGTACTTCTCTAAAATGTTACCCTCATTATTTAAAGATTTGGCCCACTATGAATTCAAAATAAACTATTTAAGCTTTCTTGAAAGAAGAATAACACAGGATGATAGAGTGATTAAGGAAAAGTGATAGAGTATTCCTTGAATACATATAGTTTTGTTCAATACAGAGGTACCTTGGTTGACGACGGCCTTAATTAACGACGTATCTTCATTAACACGAGTGGCTGTGATAGAATAGTATAATCTAGGGTAACTACGCAAGCTTTCGTTTACAACGCCTTCTGGTGAAGATTGACTATTAAATAGTTCTTTTACGACTATTCATTTTGTTAATGATAATTTTTGTTGCAAATATAATTGTATAAATTATTTTGAACATATTTTAATGAAATGTTAATGTTTCATGAACACATTTTATTTGTATAATGATTCTAGAAAATTGCTCCTTGGATAACTACGGTTTTGGTTAACGACGACAATCTTGGTACGGATTACCGTCGTTAAACAAGGTACCGCTGTATATCAGTCTATTTGGTAATATAAATCTCTCGTAGGGATTTAAATCACCTCATGCCAAGCTTAATTTACAAGTCCATATAACACTCAAACGCAAGGGATATTACTAAAATTATATGTATGTACATGTTATGTATTTTTGCAAATGTTATAAACCTATCGCAGTGATTCGAATAAGGTAAATTTCGTGCATAAAGACAATTTTTAAAGGGCACAAAATGTCAATACGCAGCAAACGCGCTTAATGATATTTTACCGATGAATATTTTTCAAACCTCTCCACTGTTTAGGCCCCCAGAGCGCGCAACAAAAACGCAATCATCACCGTCGCATCAAAAAACAATCACCACCGCCCGCCTTTCACATTCCAGATTTCACTTTCCTCACTCGAGCGTTTATTTTTCATAAAACATCATCCACGGGAGGATTCCAATCCCTCAAGAATTCGAAACACATTCCGTCGCTCAATGAGGTACCCGGATAGTCTATACCCACTCCGGCCCGCGTTCCATAAAATGCTTGCATCAATCATTCGCCTTGAACATTTCGGCGATGGAATATTAATAGAGGAGAAGGAGTGTTTTTTTTTCGCGGGCCAAAAAATCGGCGGTGGGATCCACGAGTCCCTTGGTATCACGTGCTCGTCTTCATCATGGAGATTGGCCCCTCCCGATATCCCTCGCTTTCTCCGCGATCCGGCCCTTCCCCTCTCGAATCCAATCTCTGGAAACGATGGATCGATTCCATTCACTTTTGAAGGCCCTCTCTCTCTCACTCGCAGCCGTTCACATCTCATTCCCGCCGCTGTATTATTTCCCCAACCCCCTTCCCGACGTGTGTTGAGCCCCCCGTCAATCACCCTTTCTCCCGCTGCCCCACATTCATGAAATACTTCCGCATGTGTCGACTTCACCCCGCGGCGGATCAGGGAATTCGATTACGAACCCCCGTTTGTTTTTCTTCTAAATTTCCTCTTTTTTCGGTGCCGATCCGACCGTTCGCGCGGCTTTTCCGCATTTTTAATCCAGGAGCGATGAATTGCTCCGAATCGCGTTTCTCGCCGCGTGTGCTCGGGCGCGAAAATTAGTCCAAATATGTGCGCGAATTCTTCGCTACCTTTATATACCTCTACATTTTGTTCCTGACACCTTATTTTATTAGATTTGATAGTCTTTATCTTTTAGTACGTGCTGGAGGTTAACGCACCCTTCATTTACATTCGTTTCTTTTATGAGTAGGATGCTAAAATCTGGAACTTATTTTAGTTGCTTCTTATTTGGTGCTACGGGTTGAAGATTTGGACCGAATAGATTTGAATACTAAGTGTTGTTTACATACCAAGTATTAGAGGTTTAAAAACATCGTAACCCGTACGTTGGCCGGCGGAACTCGCGTTTGAAGACAAACGTAAGCTCCGGATTGCCGATTTCTGGGAAGTCCCAATGCGCATTTCAGAACAATACACCCATTATCAAGAGCTCCTGGATAGGAAAAAATGATTTTAAAATTTTAAATCTTTAATTCATTAACAGCCGTGTTCCAACTTTTTCTTTCGTACCAAGTATTAATTACAAAAAATATTCTGGCTCATCGAGGAAAGAAAAGAGACCTCACTCCTCATCTTGCCTCACTCCCGCTCTAGAGCTTTTGGTTACTAATGGTGGAGAGGATGAAATTCGACCAGACTTCGAACTTAAGACTTTACTTATTGACAGGCTTCTAATTGTCTCCTGCGAACCCCCGACTACCTATCGATAATTATCTCACATGAGAAAGATATCTAATAAAACAGGTTCATTTATACAACGTATTTTTTCTAATTTTGTTCCTAACTTATAAACCTATTCGACGTAGCATCCACTCGCATATTCCTATTCATAACTAATTGCCGGCCTCAGTGGCGTAGTGGTTAGCGTGATAGTCTAGCACCGCTGAGGTCCCGGTTTCGAATCCTGGTCAGTGAATGGTTGATTGTGATCGTCTTCACTAGGTTAATTGTAAGAGTGGTCTCGTAAGACTGAAATTCGCCTAGATAAAGACATTATTATTATTATAAGACTTCTAGGTGTATATGTAGATCTATATCAGGAGTTATTGGTCTAAAAATACTTTGTAAGCCATATGCAGGCAGATTGAATTCTTGTTTGGAAACAAACTGGACGTTTCGGAAGACCGATTTCGAGGAATCCTTTTTACGGCAGGAATGTCCACAGTTTTACACCAGCGGGGTGCATTAACCCCAGTAAATATTTCGTGGGCCGCTGAGTGTACCTTTTCGTAGTTTAAATTTATTGCAAGTCATCGAAATAAGTCAGTCTCGTCGTAATCATAGTTTACCTTTATTGAGTTTACTAGTTGAGGTCCCCTTCTCAATCGGGAAAATAGAGATACGATTAAATATATTAGTCCTATCGGTACAAAAGAGAAACTTACGTCTCTCATCTTAACTTATTTCAATGGGACAGGTTATCGGAAGCGACAATTTTCAATGAAACATATTTTAATAAAAATAATAATTTGAAGCAAAAATCCTTCATAGACAATATCAGTATGAATCTATAAAGCTTCATTCTAATGAAAATTATCTTAAGCTCGTACGATTCCAACCACAATCATTCTGTTTCAAGAAAGTAAAAAGATGTCGAAATAGGCATCCAAGCACTTTCCAGATTTCATTAAGGGAAATAAATTACTCACTCTGCTTGTCACTAAAACAGCTATAGTAGCCTGAAGTTTATATTCAAATATCAAACAGATTGACCACCTGTTTCTCCCTACGCGAGCATGCGGGTCAGAAAATGATCCTCTGCAGCTTAATTACTCAATTCCATCGAAAGTTTCCAACAGCATGAAAACCGAGGTACGGCCATGGTTTTCCTCTCAGCACATTATTTGTCATACGAAAAACATGGCAGATCAAACCATGTATGAAATTTTACCGAAAACATGTTATATAAATTTGAGACCTTATAAATTCCTAAGTTCAGTAATTTTTATGGCGTTACGCTTTGATTCGAATTGAATTTTCAAATTTAACGTGGTTTTCGGTCGGTTTCTTAGCATTCATACCAACACCTTGTTTAAAAAAAAGTTAAATCGTACTGAATTGTACTGAGTACTAAAATTGAGAACTGGGTCCAATCTTGTAAGAAAACTGCATCTTGAATGAATTCCAAGTTGAACTGATTCCTGTTCATACGTTATACCGCTAAGGATGTCCAACATATGGATGTGTACTATACAGCATATCAGTAAGTAAATTGTGTTGCGTGCATATTGGTAACAAAGAAGATGTACAAAGTTTGTAGTATCCTCGAATTATTATTATCCTCGAATTATACTATTTTTAACGCCTAGTTTTAATAATATGTTAGCATCATTATACGAGAAGATTGCGTTTCATAGCAGAAAAGGAAGAGGTAGCTTGATCTGTTTTATTCTCGCCGGATAATGTTGATCAATAATGATCATCATGCAAGCAAAACCAACAGCTGAAAATAAACTTGTGAAACCTTCCAAGTTTATTCATTATCTTTCGTGGCCTTCCTCAAAGTTCCATCTTTCCATGATGATTACATGGATAACGTTCCGTAGGCATGACCCACAGTAAAACTATACTTTTTTGCAGAGAGCTTAGTTTCTTCCTCATTATTTCAACAACCCTTTCGAGGCAGAGCATTTGTTACCTTTTAATTAAACTACAGACCAAAGGAAACAAAACGAATTCGATCAACAGCAAAAAATGAGAAACGTCCCCCGGCAAAATGACAGCGCGTTTCGAAAGCTACATAAACTGTCAGGGATCTCTGCATTAACGAAAGGTCAGCTTGAAACAGTCGGTGACGTGGTAATGGCCTGCAAGGCGATAGAGAGAGAGAGAGGCGATGGGTAAACATCAAAGGGATGGGGAAGTGTGTTAGCAGGGTTGAGAGGTGTTCGTTTGGTTCTTTAGATGGTGTGTGGCTGCGGGGATACGAGCTATGCTCTCCATCCGAGGAATGCCTAATAGAAAGTGATAGCGGCGACAAGGTAGGTATGTTTATAGAAGAGCGGTGACAGCGCGACGGAGAGGGGAAAGCAACTCCATCCAAGTTCATTTTCCTCTCTATTTCATCTCCCTATGCTAATCAAAGTAAGAGAACCATTGGTGGCCTCCTCGTTCCATAGAAATATCACGCAAAGGTATCCCGAAAGATCACTCAAAGCCAATTCACCGCCTTTACTTTGCGTATGCATTATGTTTTTCTATCTAAATTAAAGTCTAAATTAAATTCTATCTAAATTATTTGGACCTGAGGGCTATTTGAACTTCTTCTCTTCCACCGTTATCTACCAATAGCTTTGAATGGAGAATGAGGTAGACAAGATGAGGAGTGAGGTAATTAGTCCTCGTTTTCCTCATTGAGTTATAATACTACATCCACTACATAATCCACTGCTACGTAAGTGTAGCACAATGACCTTTTGATTACCTCTTTTCATCGCATTCAATGCGGCGAGAGTAAAACGAATGAATTATTCATCAATATCTATTCCTCAACCTATCATAATGATTTTCCGAAATATTAGGAATAACGTCGGGAATTATAAAAAATAAAATAATAAGTAAATGAAATATCATGGGGAAAATATAAAAACTTTTTTTCGGAATGTAAATGAGGTGAAAGTCTCTTCCGTGAATTTCTGTTACCTGTTGCCAACTAAAGAGCACTATTCCTGTTCTGACGGGTGGGAATAAATTCACGTCGCTCTATATCATTGCTTTATTACTACGTACACCCTGAAATATTTTCTTTCGCTATCTTTTTTTAAGTTAGTACCAGCATAAATTATAACCACAGGTTAGTTAGAAGGTTTTAGTATCAATCTCGCCCCAATAAAGGCTACATTTGTTTGAAAATTAATTTTTGTCTTATCGTAATTAAAACGTTCTAAATCTTTCTAGAAAAATCATATCCCATAAATAACGCAAAATTAATGGTAAATATTTTAGATATATCCATTGCTAAACTTCATTGAATGAGGTTACATCCACTTTTGGTTCATTCTAAACTTTTCCTAATCACCAGCAAATATTTTCCATACATTTTATATTATATTTCAATTTATGTAGAAAAGCTTAGAAAGCTTTGACATTCATCAAAATTTAGATTCATATACAGTTACTCCAGAGCAAAGGAATTTAAAGGAACTCGAAATTTCTTAACGTAACGTTATTTCCACACACAATTTTTATGAATTAATTCTTAACATTTGCCTGCTTTTTTATCTTTGAATAGCTAGATATGTTCTTCAAAACGACAAACATTATTTCGCTTCTCTTTAAATTTAAAATCATTCCATTGAAAAATAAAGCAGGTTTTTTAGAGAAAATATTGCCATTTATCCACTATCCCGTTCATAGAAGTGCATCATCAGGAATGTTGTACCTCTACTAACTATGAATTCTATCCGGCACGACTTTGTGGTAGATATTCATTACGTAAAGAATAAAAAGATGCAACTTTTACCCGTGCCACGAAATATTTTATTAGGCTAAGAAGCTTTTATTATTTATAACATTTATGAGCTTCGTTTATTAAGCTTAATAAAATATTTCGTGGTTCAGGTAAAAGTTGCATCTTTTCATTCTATACGTAACGTCGTTCATACCGTTTCACATTATTTTCAATGTTGTCTGGGACTTAATTCTCCGAGGAGGCATCTGTTCGGCAAGTAATTGTCCTTTCACAACATCAATGTGATTATCTCCAAGAAATAACTTGGCTTCGTCGCTTTTTCGAGAGAAAGCAACGAAGACCCGACGTAAGACACGCATCTGCCCCAATCTGTATATAGTCGGCTCTGACGTTTAGCCGGGTAAGGGTGAAATCCCTTAGGGAAACAGACGCAGGCAAGCTCACGGCAGTAAATCCCAGAACACCGCGTCTACCTTAGGGAAATGATGCAGGGTCGGGAGGGAAAGGGAGGAACTAAACAATAGCTGGAGAGCAGTTATATCTCAAGAGCGAGTTATGACGCCGACTCATGTAAGAAGCACAGAATGGAGCTATTTCGAAAAAAATTATGCCCATAGCAATGAGCTTAATTTTCCTTTAAAAACAATCAAACGACCTCTATACTCTAATTTATTTGGGTTGACCTGATTTCGTTGGACGCCATTTGATAAATCAAAACTGTGCTTCACATTTTCCTCGAACTTTTAATGATCGAGGTTTTAATGATCAAGATTTTGGTCTTGCAGCCATCATCAGGTAGAGCATTGGAAATATTTTCCTTTTTTTACCTGATCATTAAAATTCTGACGACAATACGAAGTACAGTTTTGTGACCAACATAATAAATTTATTATGTCAAAAAAATACTATATAAATACATTTGGAAGTTGATATAGTGCTACTGAATGGATTTAGTTCGTGACAGAACATTTAAGATATAATTGGTATCTTTACAGTTTTGACAATGTGATAATATACAAAGTAGTAAAGTTGTAAATATCTATGTCCAGTGTATTTTTTCCCATGGCTATTGTTATTATTTCAATACTTCTTTGTTGTTAAGTATAATTCTTCTTTCTTCCCTTGTTTTATTTTTGATATTTTCACCATATTCTGCTGCTTATTTCAAATTCATCTTCTGTCCTTATCTGTACTCTTGATACGAGAGTACTTTTATTCTATTTTTTCAGTAATATTCCTGACACTTTCGTTTTTGTCATTTTCGCCTGTCCACTTTTCTTTTCCAATTTAAGTTGCTACTGTCAGTAGGTTTCACAAGTTTTTCACGCCCCCTTTCTCGTGGGAGTTTTCCAGTAGAGTCTTACTTTTTTCGTAAGTGGAAACTAATGTTTTTAAACCAATATGTCCTTATTTTATTGCTTTTCTTTTGTTTTAATCCAAAAAGCTCTCTCTTTAAATCTTTCTATGGCATAGGGAGAGATGTAAAAAGAGACTAGCTATTCTTAAACTCGCCCTGAAATTAAGTCGTTCCTCATTATTATAGTAAAGAGTTGCTTGATGAAAGTTTAATAAATAATCGACTACCACAGCCTTCACTTCGTGGAACCTAGACGTATCGCTCAAAAGAAAATGCACACCATATTCCGGTTTCCTCACATTTTTATTCGACTTTGTGGGAGCCGGAATACTTTGTACATTTCCTTTCACGATGAGTGAAATGCTTGATTTTGAAAGGTATCGCGATATATTCTTGAAATTTTTTATACGCAGTCTTCCACTTTTCGGGTACATTATATAACGTACAACGTTATGACTTTAAGAGTATCTACCTTAGAAATTTAAAGAGCTGGGTTCGAGTCCCAGCCACGTGTATATTTTTCATTTCTTTATCCATGGGTGTAACTGAACCCTACTACTGCAAGCCTCCACCTGGTATAGGCGAAAACTGCCGTAGCATTTGACGACGGGCAGCCTTCTTCGGAATAACCAACCAATGTTTCAAGACTAAAAAGATAAGCTGATAATCGTGAGAATTTCTTTAGAGAATGCAGATTATCAATGGAAATAAGGATAAAAGTTCTGATAGAGAACAGATTCTCATTGATGAGGGCATTTAGACGTGCCAAAGGGAAGCAAATATATCAGTCAGTTGGAATTATAATGGTTAATATTCTCTGCAATATTTTCGTTGGGGGTTATCCTCATAACATCGTTTTGTGAGTCGTCTGCCTCGGTGAGAACCATCTGGCGGTAGTTTGTGCCAGTAGGTGGAGGCTTTCGCCTTGCTCATGATGCATTCCCATTATAGTGTGGAATCGACGCGGCATGGTAGTTCAGTGGTTGGAATATCTGCCCGGAAAGTGGGAGACATGGGTTCGAGTCCTACTCATGTCGATACTCTTCACACCTGTTTATCCTTGGAATTCTCAGTAGTGTTATATATCCAAATCAGTGATATAGTTTAGTAAAGCAATCAACGAAAAACATAGATATAAATACCCCCAAAAATAGGCTCTTATGAGCTCAGAGATACATTTCGTTGGAGGTTGAGTTTTCAAGGCATCCGGATTAGGCTGGAGACTCGGAAAAGAACAAAAATGATAAGATCTCCTAGATCTAGGTGAGTGATACAGTTACTAACTAATTTACCGGCTTTTGCTACTTTTTGCGAATTACGTTTCTATAGTTTATAGTAAGCAGTCGTATTTGAATCATGCTCCATATTCTTTTTGAGATAATCGGAAGTATTCTGACTGTATCACATAGTTTCTTCTGCTCTTTATCGGAAATCACCTTAAATCATCCAAAGTTACGTCTGAGTAGAGATGGTTCAATTGCGATCAAATTGTAGGTATATTCTGTCAGGGGCGAAGCCAGGATTTGTAATGATAGTAGTGGTGTTAAAAGCAATTCGACAACTTAGGTCATTTCGCGCGTAGGCCCCCACCGGGAATCGAACCCGGGACCGCTTTCACTGAAGTCAAAGGCGTTGCCCTTGGCTATCCGAGAACCCGCTAGGATTTGTCCATATGGGGCTTTAGAGCCATTAGTAAACACTGCATTATTTGAAATCCGAGGGCGGGAATACTTTCGCCCAAATCTAATGAAAATATGAACTGATTTGAATATGTAAACCCTGTGAATCTCCAGCTGTGTTTGGATGGCATAGTTGCGATAGGCCATCCTTTCCCATGCTTTCGTTAGTTATTGACTCTATTCTCATATGGAGGGGGGGGCAAATCCCCAAAACCACTGCCTTGGCTACTCTTCTGTATGTTGTCTATAAACAAATAATGCAAATGCTACTCTAGTTGATGTTATGCTTTAAATATTCTCCCGGAATCCTTAGTAATTCAACATTCTTGGAATGATTAACTAGCGGAATCAACTCTTCGGAAGTTGGAAATCCTAATTAGAGACTGCGTAAAAATTGGTACGCATAATTATATTAGAACACGAAAGTTAAATTTTCCGATTTTTAGGGCTTTTAAGAAAGTTAAATTAGGGGAAATCCCCGATAAATTTTTGATGCTACTTTCGCCACTTTCGGAAAGCCCCATTGCAAACGCATCCCTCAAGACGGAAGATCTGGTCTTCAGTTTTAGGGCTCCTTCGAAATCCCTTAGATTAACGATCCTTCCTCAGATCCATATTAAGTGAGTGCTGGATCCCGTCGTTAATCACGTTCTTCACAATTTAAAAGCCTCGGAAAGTACATCTTGAGTGATAAAAAAACCTCCCTCGCAAATGCATTAATGCCACGGCTCATCATCAATAAGACGAATCCATGAAGATCACTTCCTTTCGCTTCACTTTTTCAATTTGCCGCTAAACGATTTCGAACCGTTCTCTCTGGTGGGGAAATTTTTCCAGATAAAATCTTAATTAATATCAAAAGAGGTCATTTCGGAAAGTCGGAGAATAAATGAAATAGCAGAAAAAAATATAGGAGAAAACATTCAGATGATATTATCATCATCCTAAAAAAAAAAAAAGGTTGGGAAAAAATCTCTTAATGAAAATTGAATTAATTTTCATAGCGAGNCACGCATACTCAAGGTGAGCCCTAACTAACGCGGAATAACATCGCTCGCGAACTTATTCTTCGCTCCGACCCGACTCTTAAGTAGAAGTATGTAGACGTGGAAGAAGAGACGTGATAGTTCCAATCTCGCCCGAATAAAGTCGCATTATATACTCCTATTCTCTTAACGCCGAGTTTCTTATGTGCTTTTCCATGTATATTATGGACCTGGGTACTTCACGTTAAGTTATCCGTGATGGTTAGTCCAAGATATTACACCTATTCTACTGTTAATAAGTTTATCCCACGGAGGCTGCACGAATAATCGTTAATCATAGATTTTCTTTTGAAGAAGTTTATTACTGAACACTATTCTACGTTCAGCTCTAATTGCCAATCATCACACCATTTCATAATTTTATCATATATGTAATTGGGATTAACATTGTATTATTTTATGCATACATCTTCCCAGTTGAGAATCAAAAGGGCAGTTCTGTTAGCTACTTATAAAACGGCGTTCCGTGACATCGCACGTTGAATTTATTTCGTTCTAGGGGGATTATTATTCATCCGCGAATAGTTGTAATTTAAGAATTTCTCAGACTCTTACGCTTCTTTCCTCGGGTGGAGAGCACATATATCATGATTATTACCCTTCTACGACATTCAGCCGTGAATTAAACTGCTGGCTCCGCTCCAATAACACGTGAATGTTCTTTCTTTCTGTATCTTTAGGCCATTTTATCCTCCACGGCCCTCTTTCATGACTATTATTTTCAGGATACGTAACTCTTCAGGGTCGGGACATATGTAATCGCCCGGCTGAATAACTTCTATTCAAAACTTAAGCATCTGTGCTTGATTTAGAGTCGCTTGTAAAAAAATCGCTTCGTAATGATCTTCGCGAGGGAAAGCCTTTTAAGTTAGATTAAAGATTCTGAATTTTGGAACACTGGAGATCTCTGCATTAGAACTGAATATAAACTCATACGAAGCAAAACGGCATAGCCAAAGTTCATGTAATTGAAATTGGATTTAGACCAACTGTGACCCATAACGCAAAAGCTAAATTTAGGCTTCCGTTCGAAAAATTTATAATAAAAATGAAAAGCTACTCTTTTTCTTATAAACAATTAGATATATGAGACTTTAATCAATAAAAAAAAGGTTGGGAAAAAATCTCTTAATGAAAATTGAATTAATTTTCATAGCGAGAGCTTTGTAAATCCGTTCGTAACATTTCTACGCGCATTGCAACGAAATAAATTCATATAAATTTAAATTATACCGTATAATCTTGAAGCTATTTACGATGATATTTACTACCACAATTTTCTACCTAATTTTTTTAGTGAGGGGGTGTGAGGTGTATTTCTCACTGAGAGAATACTTTAACAATATAATAAGGAAGAAATTATCTCAAACCCACATCCACTATAAACCTAATTTCTTTGGTGGTGGAGTAAGGCTTACTCGTTAAGAGGGGTTGTGAGGTGCATTTCTAACTGAGAGAATACTTTAAAAATACAATAAATAAGAAGTGATCTCAAACCAATATCCATTAGATATTTACCTAATTTGTTTTTTGAGGGAATGAGGCTTACTAGGGAGGTGCGGGAGTGATGTACTGAGATATCCTCACTGAGAGAATTATTACAATAATACAAGAAAAACAGCTACTGCCTGATTACAGAAGTTATTCAGCTCGTAGGCCGATTTGATTCTCAGTCTCTTCAATGTTAGTTGAAGTTAGTTAGTGTTAGTTGAAGTTAGAATGTTAGATGGCATTATTCATCATCAATCATACCTCATTATCACAGTTATGAACAAGTCTAGGGAAAAGCAAATGATGAAGTAGAAAGATGGGCGTAAAAATGTGAGGTTTTTATCTTTCTACCTCAACCCATGCAGGAGAATAAATCACCAGACGCAGATTATATTCGCCCGATATTAAAGAATACTAGAGTATGCTTGCCTTAAACTAGAGAACCAAGTGTTGGAAAACTTTTAAGCTTGGCACATTATCAAATCTCTTCCCGGCGCGGATAGTAGGCTCACGGAGAAGTAAAAGCGTCCCTTTACGAGGTAAATTAAAAGTTCTCTTTTATCTCTAGCAGCTTTATTTCTTTGCTATCATAAGGTATATAGTGTAAAAAAGAATCGTACAAATTTCAGAAATGTCCCATATACAGGAAGATTCAGCAAAAAAGTTTTCTACGTGTCGTGGATTATATATTAGGCATCAAAATCACTCCAACTTTATTGATATATAAAAAAGTTCTTCAAATTTGCTCACTCTTAGGTCCGGTATTATCATATAAACTTCCCATGGACTTAAATCAGTGTTCACTTTAGCGTCTGTTATTATATTACAATAGATCGTTAGAGTTAAAGTGAGGATTATAATTAATATCCTACATATATGATGGCTTAGCATGGATATTCACTATAATCTTTATCTTAACTCTGACAAACCACTATAACGCCGTGACATAATGTGAACATTGAAGTCCAATTAATATATACATTATAATACCGGACCTTAAACACAACTCTTATAGAATGTTGTTTAAGTCGAGCTTAACTTCCTCGTTGTTCTCATATGATAGCGAATAAATATCCCTAAAAGAACAAATGGTCTCATGAGAGTTACGTTTTGTCTATGAATCTAGAGTTAACAAAATTTTACACAAATGCGCAAAACGACAAACTGCGAAATTCAAGCATAATTTAGGTTCCTCAGTTCCTAAATGATAACCGTACTTTAGTTTATCATCAGCCACTATTTCGTCAGCATAGAACTGTGTGAAAAAACGATGGAAGGAAAGTCAGCCATAACCGGGACTCGAACCCGGGTCTCCTTCATTTCCTCATCTAAAATAAATCGTGTGAACCATGCGTTTCTCATCGCTTACTTAAGCACAGAATTGGCTATCGCCCCATTGAGGTTTCGCAGAGGTTAAGCCTACAATGAAACGCCGTGCGTTATTTCGGCTAATAAACGGGTAGCGTCCAGTTAGTACAGCGATGAGAGATGTTAGATTATTTTCCTTGTGATGTACCCTGCAAGCCAGCGTGTGGCAAGTGGTTCATTCACAATGACTCTACTTTCCTAATCGATTACTTTCGCGTATCGTTCGCAGAAAAAATCTACTCTTGAATTGATTTGTTCTGGCATCTATTTCCCTGATCTTCCTCGCAGTAACAGAGCGGCCTATGTAAGATATGGAGGATGCTTCATGTCGGCTACATCATCTCTGAACGTGCTTTCTCTGAACTTATCTAGTATATTATCCATTGTTTTAATCTTCCAAAGATTCCCTTCCTTCGTCCTGAAGAATCTGAGTTACGCTTACTGATTTATTGTAACATTTCTTTTCAAAACGTATTGCTGCTCCTTTTCTGATTCCCGAGTACAACACTTAACGACAGCGTCCCTACACGCATACTCAAGGTGAGCCCTAACTAACGCGGAATAACATCGCTCGCGAACTTATTCTTCGCTCCGACCCGACTCTTAAGTAGAAGTATGTAGACGTGGAAGAAGAGACGTGATAGTTCCAATCTCGCCCGAATAAAGTCGCATTATATACTCCTATTCTCTTAACGCCGAGTTTCTTATGTGCTTTTCCATGTATATTATGGACCTGGGTACTTCACGTTAAGTTATCCGTGATGGTTAGTCCAAGATATTACACCTATTCTACTGTTAATAAGTTTATCCCACGGAGGCTGCACGAATAATCGTTAATCATAGATTTTCTTTTGAAGAAGTTTATTACTGAACACTATTCTACGTTCAGCTCTAATTGCCAATCATCACACCATTTCATAATTTTATCATATATGTAATTGGGATTAACATTGTATTATTTTATGCATACATCTTCCCAGTTGAGAATCAAAAGGGCAGTTCTGTTAGCTACTTATAAAACGGCGTTCCGTGACATCGCACGTTGAATTTATTTCGTTCTAGGGGGATTATTATTCATCCGCGAATAGTTGTAATTTAAGAATTTCTCAGACTCTTACGCTTCTTTCCTCGGGTGGAGAGCACATATATCATGATTATTACCCTTCTACGACATTCAGCCGTGAATTAAACTGCTGGCTCCGCTCCAATAACACGTGAATGTTCTTTCTTTCTGTATCTTTAGGCCATTTTATCCTCCACGGCCCTCTTTCATGACTATTATTTTCAGGATACGTAACTCTTCAGGGTCGGGACATATGTAATCGCCCGGCTGAATAACTTCTATTCAAAACTTAAGCATCTGTGCTTGATTTAGAGTCGCTTGTAAAAAAATCGCTTCGTAATGATCTTCGCGAGGGAAAGCCTTTTAAGTTAGATTAAAGATTCTGAATTTTGGAACACTGGAGATCTCTGCATTAGAACTGAATATAAACTCATACGAAGCAAAACGGCATAGCCAAAGTTCATGTAATTGAAATTGGATTTAGACCAACTGTGACCCATAACGCAAAAGCTAAATTTAGGCTTCCGTTCGAAAAATTTATAATAAAAATGAAAAGCTACTCTTTTTCTTATAAACAATTAGATATATGAGACTTTAATCAATACGATTTTATCAATATGAATATGAATTTGAAATAGTCTATGAATGAAAAAAAAATTACACAACATCTATTCAATTGTCCTTTGGTACAGGAAAAAGAAACATCTATCTTTCATTTACTGTTGTCCCAGTCTTGTTCTTGGCTGTGATAATACGAAAGCTACTGAGGTATGAGTTATGCTGAATTCTACTATATATGGCATTAACAAAGGTTTCTCCATTGGGAATTCCACGAAAAGTGTTACTCCTAGAATTACTTTGCTTCACTTACGTGGACTTTTTATGCTTATACCATTCTGTCTGAATTAGGAAAGCATGAGCAAACCATTTCACTCCTCATAGTCACCTCATCCCCCTCTCTAATGCTTTTCGTAGCTGATGGGATGAGGTTCAAACCAAGCATCTGGGCTATGACATCTGCACAGACAGACAGTTATCTAATATATCTAATACTTTTGCGGAAGACGTAATAGGTATTATGCGATTCCCTGCTATTTCAACCGATCTGACAATGAGCGTGAAATAAGAGAAATAGATGCGTTTTAGGGACTCATTCTTTCCGCGAATGATACGCGACGGCAATAAGTTAAAGAGGTAATATGAAAACTCTTACATCCCCTGCCACTTGCTGAAAGGTATCTTGAAGTGCATTAACGTAGATGTAAAAAAAGAAAAAAGAAAAGGAAAAAAGGCTTGATAGATAGAAAAAGGAGTGAGGAATTTTATCCTCGCTTTTTCTCACTGATCCAGAATTCTATAAGCGTAACAGGTCCTAGTAAGAGCAGTGTTATGACCCAAAGAATAAGACTTTTTATAGCATCAATAACGAGTGACAATAGTGAGTGTGAAATAAATCCCATTTGTCAGTATCAATCATACTTGAGTATCTTTCATATTGCAATGAATGAACATGAGCAAGACTGAGGCAAAAGTAAACGAAAGAGGCTTATTCCATCCTGCATCAAGAGAAAAATATTCCATTCACCGAGACATGGTTGCAGAAAACTGAGTTATATAACGGATTGTATAACGCTGCTCAGAGCAGCCTTCGTTGAGGCCTCTATAAGTGCTTAATGTGCCGGATTACAAATCTGCCCACTCTTAAAAGGAAAAGCTTAATTAAGCAATACTCTTTCGGCAAACAAGCTCTAGGAATCTTAACGTTATACTTTCAATAATTTTTTCCCTTGCTTAAGAAGTTTCACGAAGTGGAGGTGAAAATGGATTGATTCGTCTCTCAACTCACTTGAATTTAGTATACTTAAATAATAAAAATAGAGCAGAGCGGTAGTCTATATCAAATTATTGAAAAATCGAACTAACTCAATAGGTTGTACATTTATCAACTTTATAACGAGTTACCGATATCTCCATCAAATACATCTATTTACAGCCAATATAATAGTAATTATTCAATATACACATGTTTATCGTCAACGTTTTCAAATCGACGTTAGACTTATGCTTTCCCAAGCGTTTTCTAATGGATATTTCTTTATATATCTCGCAATAATTACGACAATATTAGTTTATAAGCAATGGAAAAAGCGTTCTTCGCTAGCTTGATTTAATGAATAATTGAAAGAGAAAAATTCTACCGTAGCTGAGAATCGAATTTTCTCTTTCACTTTCCGGGCGGTTGCTTTATAAAATAGTTTTATATACTAAATAAATCCTCAAAAATTTCTGACTCAACTATTCGTTTAAATTCGCATCTCGTCGAAATTGTATCATAATGTATCGTTCTGGACTCACTCTTAGCGAATTTGAAGAAGGAATCCAATTTCCACTCCTCAGGCAAATCAAAGGACCCATTTATCCACTTCCAATGAAATCGCTCTCTTTTCATGATTGCTTTGCGCGCACTCCAAAAGCGCGAGGGTTAGAGTAGTCATTTTACTAATTATGTTTATTTCCAAATATTCTTCCTCGAAAGAGCCCTTCAAAGCTACGGCAACGCCTTATTTTTCACCGATTACACCAATTCCGACGTATTCACTCTTCCTTCCACCAGGAAGTTCATTTGCGGGAATAGGTTAGGGACCCACCGGGTGGCCTTTGCCGTAATTTGCTCCCTCGTTTTGGGGCGTTTCCAACGGATTTAATTTCACGAAGCCCGCGTTTTGTTCGACACGGAGTCATTCGACTCCCGCCCGCCAGCGCTCTCTTTAACACGCCACTGAAAAAATTCGCGAAGCATTCTCGCCTCCTGAGCCATTTTCTCCCTCCCGGGCTTTTATGCCGCCGCGCTTCGGATGCCTCCATAAACACCACCTAAAGGTTTATTAAGCCGCGCTCTTGAGAGACCAGCTTGCGTTCAAATCGCGCTGAAATTTTCAGCGAGCGAGAAGACAAGTTATGAGACGCTTTTGTGAATTTTTCCAGGTGGCACTTCCAAATAGGATGCCCGAATTTGCAGGTCGAGGGCTTCCAACCGTTTGCATTATCTCCGAACAAACTACGCAATAAATACCTCACTTCTATGGCCTACCTTCCTTGTACTTATGAACCTTTCTCGTCTCTGAGCCACCGGTAAATATCCTCTTTAAAAGTTTTGAAGGCTTGGATTCACCGTGATGTATTTGCTTTGTACGGTGCACGGTAAATTTACGAGATAAGAAATTCTAGACATATTATACGGTGTGTATATATTATACTGTGAATCTATGTTGAATAAATAACTAAAAAATCTCCTTCATACAAGTAGTTAATAATAAATATAGATATAAAACGTCTCCTTGCTCTAATTCCTAGTTTACGGAACAGCAGGGTTAGAATAAAAGTATGTGTTTTAATTTCAAAATCCTCTCTAGCTTTTACAACTCTTAACATATCTTGCTGAATGAAATATTTTTCATTTTTCTTTTGGTATGGGACAAAAGAATGTATATTTATATCAGAAAGGATTTGATGCTTTAAGGATTTAAAAGGATTTGGTGCTTATATTTACATACTTTTGTCTCAGTTTTATTCATGGCTGTGATAATATGAAATATTGAGGAATGAGTCGCGCTAAATAATAGATTTAATTAAGGATTATCCTTATGCAACGTTACGAAAAGTGTTACTCGTAGAGTCATTGTGCTTCACTAACGTAGGCTTGTTGAGCTTATACTCGTAGCATTCTGGCTCACTGAGGAAAGCAAGAGCATACTACCTCTTGATATTCCCAATTTTGCCCACAATAAAGACGTTTCTATTCTATTCTACAAATCTATTTCATAATTCTAAAATTTTATCCTAAGTTACCAAGAAATTGAAAGAGTAAAAGTCTGCCGCAGCCGGGAATCGAACCCGGGTCTCCCACTTTCCGAGCGGGTGCTCTGTCCCCTAAGCTACCACGAAAGAACTTTGTTAGCTTAGAGGACAGAGCACCCGCCCGGAAAGTGGGAGACCCGGGTTCGATTCCCGGCTGCGGCAGACTTTTTCTCTTTCAACTTATTCTTCTAAATTCAAAGCATGTGATCCATTCGCATCTCATCGCTTTTCTAAGTTACCAAAACGGAAATTTTTTCCTGACGTAGGTCAACCGAGTAAAAGAATTGAGGACAGTTCGAAGAAATGATTCCGTAAAGTTTTTGGCCACAGCCTGTCTTGCGAGAAGGGATTTTCCGCTGGAACTTTGCTAATGTCTTCGGGAAAATATTTTCTTTCCAACGTCGGACTTCAACGTCCCCCTCGAACGTCAAGGCTACTCATCCCTTAATAAATAGCTTAAATTCCCTTCTTGTATATAGAGTTTCATTTCAATTATTACAAAAATTAAATTCATAGCATGAGTATTATGTCTTTTACCAACCGAAAGTAACGCTATTTTGATTTAAAATTAGTCAAACGCATTGTGATAAAGTAGATATAATACTAGATTGGTAGTAAAGTAGATAGATAATAGATTGTGATAGAGTAGGCAAAGGAGGGTCAGTGTCATTAAACACGTCATATAGAGTACGAGATGTTGTTAAAGCAAAGCAAAGGTTTCTAAAAGAAGGAAAAATTTGCCAGGTATAGAAACAAAATCGTTAAATTGGCTGATAAGTACCATACAGACCAATTATGTTTTATTTGATAGCCACATCAAGGCCGCAATTTCTCTTTGTCATAACGCATCGCTCTCCCTGAAGAAGCTTCTCGCACCCCAAAAGGTAAATGCACCTTGGTTAGGAACCACTGCTTTACACCGACGTTAAATGCACCTGTCATTTGAGTAAGCGAGAAGTGTAGCACTCATTATCGAGTCTCATCACACTTTCCTGCCCACGAAAGAAAAGAATCTGCAAGGCGCCTGCAGGGGTTTTTCGGGGTACTTTGCGCCTTGGACACACATTTTCCAAAACGTGCCACGCGAAATACTTGAGCGATATTTTTTCATCGATCAGCAAGATGGCGCGTGCGGGAAATGCTAATTCAGCGTCTTAGAAAGCATCGAGGGAGTGGGTGGGAGGACGGAGGCTGCATTCTCGGTGAAAAAGGAACACGTGGATAATGACGAAAAATAGAGCATCGGCGGTGATTGGCGGAGCGACGAGTCGACCTCTTCATAGATTGCTCCGCTAAGCATTCCTCTTTTGGGCCGCATTGCATCATGAGACGGAATCGCGCCAATCGCTTCTTTCCTCATCCATTTCGCGAATAAAGGTCCTCGCTCGGGAATGCCTAGTTCGAGGGCCATCAAATGCCCTATAAATCCTGCACAGCTAGAATGGGCCTTTTAACTGGAAGGACTTCGTAAACGGGAGCTTTGATGAAATTAATTACAATAGATTCGACCGTATTATAACACTCCATTGCGCGAAACTCATTATAGCAGCTGGAGATCCCCTTTGAAACGTTCCATTTTGATTCCCCGCACGAACCGTTCGAAACGGTTTGGGTTAATGAAATATACTTAATGATATTCCGTCGTAATGGCTGCTGAATAAGCTTTGTACTTATGAGAAGGCGAACGGCGAGTGTTCGGATAATTTTCCCAGCTTAACGGCGCAATTTTCGCGCAATATCACCGTATAATGTTATTGGTTCGTAAAAGTTTCACATCCGAACTAAATGAAGCTTCCCCGGACATATCGTATTAGTATGAGAATAATTTATATACGTTTATACTGTATTACTACGATCCATAGCTGATGCGATACGAACCTCTTGAGAATTAATGATGATAATAATCTATTGATGCACTGCGGCTAGCCAGCTAATAGCAGATAAATTTTTCGACATTTTGTATAACTCCGAAACAAAAGTGCAAAGAGAAACACAATGATCCAATGGAATCACTTGCAAGAATATATATATAGCAATTAAATAGTAGCGGGATTGTTACATCAGCAATTTAAAAATTATAAACTTGAATTATAAAGAGTATACCAACAATATTTACTTTTAAAATCATATAGTGAGAAAAAAAATCAATTGTTAGTAAAATTTTTAAGTGTTTCTACATCTATAGTCATTTTGCACGTAAGCTCCCACCGAGGTTCGAACCCGGAACCACATTCACTGAAGTCGAACGCGTTACCAACATCCACAGGCCCCTCGTTCAATTTAGAGGGGAAATTATTCCCGATCTTATTCCACAATCCGAAAAGTTCTTTTTATTGGTATTATTTTATGTGAGGAACAATATGTGGGAGTCTTTTCACAAATATATTTTGAAGATGGATCTTTCATTTTGAAAGAGATTAGACAGACAAACACCTAGGATATGCTTTCTTCTTTTCAAAAACGTTACCATACAAGTTCAAAAAGATAATGGGTCATTCGGTTTTGTTTTCTAAAATGAAGCCAACATTATAATATTTTATAATATACCACGCAATATTTTATTTCTGTTTTCCCCACTAATAATTATTCCTCTATGTTTTAATATTTTTATTCTAATTACACTTTTGATTTTCTCATCTAATAAAACTTCTGCAAGTTGCGACGTGGCTTATTTCACAGATTCTTGTCAATTTCAATTTCAGTGCTTCTGTTTTTGTTACATTTTTTCTTATTTTACGAAATAATCTATTACAATAGATAGAATTCGATAGAAAATTCTTACAAGTATACTTAATCTCTTTTAATACTTTTATATTATCATTATCAATTATCAGCATAATATTTTATATTTATTTGCATTTTCAATTCAATTCAATTACAATATTTCCTATCTTACCCCTGTATTATCTTTGCTGGTGATTGCCTGCTATTCATCCCCTTTTCATTTAACAAGCGTATTCTTTCTTTTCTTATTCCATTTTTAATCCTATACACATATTTTTCTAACATTATTAAATGGCCTGTTTGGTTTGTTTGTATATGTGCATTCTATAGAATTCCTTTATCTAGAATTATTTATTTTCCTTTAGAATTTCCTTTATCTTCAGTTTTTTTTGACATCATTTTCTATCGAAGGATTCAATTCCTCTTTAACGGGTTAATTTTAAGACTGGAAGTGTTAAATTTAAGTCCTCCACATTTCTCCCGAATTAATTTAGTACTCATATTTTATTTACATTCCATTCCCATTTTTATGATCCATTGTTGGTTTGACTCGAGCCTCTTGAGAATTATACGACATTAAACGGTTAACTACGAACTATACGTTACAATCGAACGCTGAGGAATGTCTTCTAATAGCTGTACGCGCAACTTTGATAAGACAGCTCGCCTTTTCGTGAAATATATGCGGAGTGCAGAGGAGGCTGGAGTTGCCGTGAAACCGAAAATCCCTCAGGAGGCGATAAGGCTGTAATCGATGGCTTCACTATTCCTGTCGGATTATCAAACGGGCGTGAATAAACTTAACTCACCTTTTACGGCACCCGGATCTTTGAAGACGGATTGCTCCCAGGATTTTCCTCGCGGCAATCAAAACTCCATTTCTAGAAGGGAGATGAGGATGTGGGTGAAGACGATTTGGGCAAATTAACGACGTCAGACGTATAATTAAGCTCGATAATCCGATTTCGCCTGCGAAGAAAGAATAAAGAGAGAAAGTATAGATCAAAGATAGGTCTGAAATGAAATTGTAATCGCCTCCAATTACCAGCGGGATTTCATCACAAAGAAGAAATGAAATGTATTTATCATAAATTATCCTACTCAATTACGAGTATAAAATACTATCAAATCTATGCATACTAGTCCAACACTTCTTACTACTGTATTCAAGTGCTATGTTATTTCTAGCTCAACGCCTTTCCCTCTACTTGCAATATATAGTTAAAAGTAATTAAACTACCCTCTATCCTATAATTAATAGTTAATATGAATCGGGAATAGGAAATATGGGAAGTTTTTGGGTTTGAAATCAGAGAAATGTATGTCTAAATTCCTATTCCACAAAGATTCTTTCGAACTTTGGTTTAAAGTTCAATCGTTCATTTCTGGTTTTAATAATGAATACTCGTTGATTTTCAACTACCGATAAAAGTAAAACCTATAGATCTAAGTGACGTCGAAATATGGTATTAATATTGCTCATTTTTGCGTAAAACAAGGAACCTTTGAGTTTATAAGAAAAGGATAGGAAAATATAATTTAAGAGTTTTAGGACTTAAAAAGGAATAGCTAGCTACTTAATTGATTTAAATAAAGAATTTATTCATTTTATTGCTTAAACTTTTACTTAAGCTTTTCATAAAAAGATATTCTCTGCTATTTTATTTTTTACATTAATAAGAAAAGTCGTTTTAGGGACTCATTTTTTCTGCGAACGATACGCGATAACAATAAGCTCAATATGTAACTCGAACGCTTGGTGTTTGCACC
>KZ308171.1:270568-300530 GCA_000376725.2 Ladona fulva
TTAGATTAATTATTCTTAAAATATTTTTATTTATTAATATAATTTGTTCATAATGAACTTCTTTACAAATCAAACAGTAACAAAAATAATGAATGTTCACCATTAAAAAAATTGGAATCGGGAATCGTATCTGAATCGGGTTTAAAGTAGTATCGGGCATCTTATCGGAATCGGTAAGACAATTATCAGTATCCAATCGCTAATAATTAACTCTTCTCTTTATAACACCAGAAAGCTTTATAATACCAGACAATCAGTCATTGACTTTCTATACTTCTTTCCCCTTTCATCTTACCTCCAATTTGTTCCTTAAACAACCATTGTCTTCCCAACATTTGAACCGATAATTTTTCGCCTGATTTATTTCTGATTTTAAACTTCAAATTCGACGAGAAAGAAGCGTGAAACCCATAAAGAGTAATTTATGGCCACATTTTTCATATTCATATGTTACTCGTTTATCCTATATACACTGAACGTAATTTATAAATGCATGAAATAAACATAGCGTACAGATAGAATAAAAATTTAATAACGGTAACGTGCCCTTTTCCTGCGCTCTACCATCAGGTTCCATGTTCACGTTAAATAAAGTTTTACTAATGAAAATTTGTGGCTTCGCAGCTCATTAACTATGGATAGCTAAATTTCCAGAGGCATGCAAAATTTAATTATCTAATCATTCTACAGGCGTTGCTAAACAAAGCAATTAACACGAGCTCCATGAACCTAATTTTGAAGTATTAAACGAGCTAAAGTTACTGTGCTTACCATAAATTCCAATCGATGAATTTTAATAAATCTCATTAAAATCCACTTTACTGTAGACTGGATTCATTAATCTCAAATAATATTAAATTGGCGGAAAACTAAAAGAAGCATTAATTAGCCACACTAAGCTATAATACTTTAACTTGCACGGGCTTCAACACTGCAGAAAAATTGTGGGACAAACTGCAAGTAATTAAGAGCCTTTTAAAAGCATTTTATTTTTGCTCTCTCGGGACTGAAGAAAAGCAAACAGATTTCGAGTGAATACTACCTTCAAAGCCACGATGTTACGTTAACTTACTCGTCTTAAGCACCGTTATGTTTGCCTTTGATACGCGCTAGTTTCCGACGAACACGGCGCTGTCTTACCTGAAATCGTATTAAGATAATTAGAGTACGCGACGCTTCCGCATTATGATGCTATTTTGTTTACTGCCGGTGAAACAAGAAGGAAGCAAGGCATCTCTTCAAACTGGATATCGCAATGATCATTGCTTCCACTTACTGCGCAATTTTCCCGTTTAATTCCGCTAACCAAGAATCGATATTTTACTAACAAATTTTAGGTAACGGTGCCTTCACGATTTTTAGGGAAAAATTTCCTCAAAAATATATTGATATGTCTCTCACGTTCACATTAATCTCCGTATATTCTCCGCAATCCTTGTTCCAGCGTGGGCGAGGTGTACAGTCAGGGCCGGTGTGTGAGATTCTATAGGAGTAGGCGTGATTTTGTTTGGTCGCCTCCAACAATTAAATTTTCCATGCTTTTCTTCAGAGAATTGATTAGCTCTTTTTCCTTATGATCATTGACTTATTCTTTGCTAATATTATACTTCCATCATTTTATTACGCCGTAAAACGGCCAAAATAGAAAAACATGTTCACTTGATGAACAAACTTAAAAAATGTATCGATGAAAAATAATTGGTAAAATAACTGATTTTATAAAAGTTGCATTTAAAAATGTGTTATTGAAAAGAGGGAGTTAAAATACATTTACGCACATACATTTGCCACCATCACATGACAGCTAACTGGTTTTTAAAATTCCAGGCACATCACAAATTTTTGAAAATAACTTTAATTAAAAACCTGTCATTCTTACAGTTTACTTCGGCATTTTCAATTCAATTCAATTACAATATTTCCTATCTTACCCCTGTATTATCTTTGCTGGTGATTGCCTGCTATTCATCCCCTTTTCATTTAACAAGCGTATTCTTTCTTTTCTTATTCCATTTTTAATCCTATACACATATTTTTCTAACATTATTAAATGGCCTGTTTGGTTTGTTTGTATATGTGCATTCTATAGAATTCCTTTATCTAGAATTATTTATTTTCCTTTAGAATTTCCTTTATCTTCAGTTTTTTTTGACATCATTTTCTATCGAAGGATTCAATTCCTCTTTAACGGGTTAATTTTAAGACTGGAAGTGTTAAATTTAAGTCCTCCACATTTCTCCCGAATTAATTTAGTACTCATATTTTATTTACATTCCATTCCCATTTTTATGATCCATTGTTGGTTTGACTCGAGCCTCTTGAGAATTATACGACATTAAACGGTTAACTACGAACTATACGTTACAATCGAACGCTGAGGAATGTCTTCTAATAGCTGTACGCGCAACTTTGATAAGACAGCTCGCCTTTTCGTGAAATATATGCGGAGTGCAGAGGAGGCTGGAGTTGCCGTGAAACCGAAAATCCCTCAGGAGGCGATAAGGCTGTAATCGATGGCTTCACTATTCCTGTCGGATTATCAAACGGGCGTGAATAAACTTAACTCACCTTTTACGGCACCCGGATCTTTGAAGACGGATTGCTCCCAGGATTTTCCTCGCGGCAATCAAAACTCCATTCCTAGAAGGGAGATGAGGATGTGGGTGAAGACGATTTGGGCAAATTAACGACGTCAGACGTATAATTAAGCTCGATAATCCGATTTCGCCTGCGAAGAAAGAATAAAGAGAGAAAGTATAGATCAAAGATAGGTCTGAAATGAAATTGTAATCGCCTCCAATTACCAGCGGGATTTCATCACAAAGAAGAAATGAAATGTATTTATCATAAATTATCCTACTCAATTACGAGTATAAAATACTATCAAATCTATGCATACTAGTCCAACACTTCTTACTACTGTATTCAAGTGCTATGTTATTTCTAGCTCAACGCCTTTCCCTCTACTTGCAATATATAGTTAAAAGTAATTAAACTACCCTCTATCCTATAATTAATAGTTAATATGAATCGGGAATAGGAAATATGGGAAGTTTTTGGGTTTGAAATCAGAGAAATGTATGTCTAAATTCCTATTCCACAAAGATTCTTTCGAACTTTGGTTTAAAGTTCAATCGTTCATTTCTGGTTTTAATAATGAATACTCGTTGATTTTCAACTACCGATAAAAGTAAAACCTATAGATCTAAGTGACGTCGAAATATGGTATTAATATTGCTCATTTTTGCGTAAAACAAGGAACCTTTGAGTTTATAAGAAAAGGATAGGAAAATATAATTTAAGAGTTTTAGGACTTAAAAAGGAATAGCTAGCTACTTAATTGATTTAAATAAAGAATTTATTCATTTTATTGCTTAAACTTTTACTTAAGCTTTTCATAAAAAGATATTCTCTGCTATTTTATTTTTTACATTAATAAGAAAAGTCGTTTTAGGGACTCATTTTTTCTGCGAACGATACGCGATAACAATAAGCTCAATATGTAACTCGAACGCTTGGTGTTTGCACCTCCTGCCACACACCNCGCACTATTCTGAATCTGAGGAGATAAACTATCGGAAAGCAAATTACTGCTTCTATTCATAATAATAATAATAGCAAGCGTCTTTCTTAAGTCAATATTGACACCACTGAGTATTTTTAACCCAACCCTAAAATTATGCCAAAACATGAATTGTGTTAGGAGGATTTTAATGGAACGAGCCACAATGAAATTCGAAGAAGAAAGATACTTGGTATGTGTAAAACATAGTTCTGTACGTAGTATAAAAAATAACCTTGAGAGAAAATACCCACAAGAAGATAGCGAAACAATCCTACAAAACCTTCTTGAAGCAAAAAATGTTCCAAAATTGAATTTGTTCTATGCCTGAAAAGTAAACACAGAAAATGTATGCACAAATATACGACACAGAAACAAATAAGAACAGGTAATAAAAATGAAGTGTAAAAATAAAGAAAATCACAAACACAAGAATGCAGTCCGTTTCTTCGTTAAATAGAGAAAATAATAATTTAGAGAATATCTGCCCGTTCCATAGTTATATTAGATTTGAATAAAAGTATTAAAATAATTTGAAGCTAGCAACACATGATTAGAAACTGGACTATAGTGATACCTATTACACAGTTATCGAATAATATTTGACGTACCCATACATTAATCAATCGGAGAAATTCGACATCACTTAAGTCATCTATTATTTAATGGATTGATTCTATATTTACATATATGTATATTATATTTTGCTATAAATATTGCGGATTTGTACAAGTTTTGTTATTAAATACATTAAAATATGTAAATCATAAAATTCCACTAAGTATCACTTGATACCATTCATTTTTTGGATTGATTCGACTTTCTGAATAATTATCGACACTAAGAATATTGAAATATCATTCATTCAGAAATGATCTCGTCATTGTTCATAACGTATCATTAATGGAGGAGACAAAAAGGGTCCCTCGCAAAAATTATTACCACTTTGAGGCAGCGGCTTATCTGAAACCTGGGCTAGAAACTATATCCAACAAAAACTTCGTCTATTTAATTTAATCTTTGCCGCGAAGCATAAATCGCCCTTCTAGGAGGAAGATCACATGACCCGAAACTAATAGGAGCTCATCGTCTCTAGAGACGTGATCATAGCGTTGCCGTTAAGCGATAGAGGAATATAGCGCCGCCTATGTGAATTTAAGTACGATACGTGAGGAGCGTGTTACCTTGATATTACCAGAGTGAGCTATAATGAGTCTCCTTTGCCGAGGCATTAGAAGATCAAATATTCATCTTATTTCGGTCGCAGCGTTTAATGGTAACGTGTAAAAGCCTCGTAAGTGGTTCCCGTAAGTGTCTAGGAGCATTATTTCGGACGATGCCATATTTTCATTAAGTGAGCCAGCATCCCGCTGGTTAAAACCGTTTTTGATTAATTTTAATCAACTCGGCCGCGATTTGCACGTGAATCTCTTACGCCTCGAGCGATGTCGGGAGTGTCTAAACTACTAGAGAGATTTGCTTTCCGTGTCACAGCAAAGCATTGCTGAACATGAGATCTGACCTATTCACACGGCAACATTTCATCCCGCGATGCTGGCTCAAAGAAGGTGGTTTAGTATCCTATATCACGCGTCCATCCACTAGAAGAAGTCGAGTTTAGGAGAGATGGTAAATGATTAAGGAGTATTTCCCTCTTAGCATTATTCCTATCACTTATTGGTAAGTCTGATTGATCTTTATGATTGGTGATGATGATGAATTCCGGTTTTAGCGCAGAATTTTACAGTCAGATGACCTTCCTGCTTGCAACCATTGCTGGGAAGATTGGATACACACACATATAACCGTTCTCTCACCAGAAAATTTCGATTATTCCGGGAGTCCAACCCGGAACCTGGTAAAATATTTATAACATTATATAATAGGCTGCAATACCTTTATAAATAAAATTAAAAGTAATTTATAAACTAGAATAACGTGATGTTGTAAAATAAGCCCGTGTGGGCAGTGAATTGGCAGCATGTGTGTGTAGTAATAAACTGTGTAGATAAAGATGTAGATAGATTTCTGTCCCACTAAATAAAATATTCGTTAAATAAGCATATTCATATCTGTGTACATAAATTACTCGTAATTTTGAAACTGTCTCACTGTATTAACTATTTCAAATTTAATCTGTTAATGTTGTAATTAAAATGAAAGTACTAGTGTAAGACGTTCCATCTACCAAAGGATTTGGGAGGGTTTCCATACCAACTACTATGAAATACAGGCAGGGTTTAGTATTTTTTTGATTTTCCCTCTAGTAATGACTACCACTTGACCTGTTGCTCATTTGTAGTATTTACGAAGAAATTAATTAAATAATTAATATCAAAGTCCGACATCTACTTAATTTCATCCTCCTTGGACTCAAGATACATCCCCTTCTCCTATAAACTACCAATAATTAGTTTACATTCTTATTCAGAGAGAACGAATCTCTTGAGCACACATTTTATCGTTCCCATGTTTAGTCTTCCGTTAACGGCTTAAGCTCGAAACGCCAAACAACTTTCACTCTTTGCACATGAATTTACAACGCCTCCTAAAGAGATTATAACGAAACTTTTGTATCCTCATAATCTCTCTCCTCGAGAATCTCCTTAATAACCCTTCATCCTGTTCGGATTTTTAGAGCGCCCGCAAACTTTTCAACGTTTTCACTCACCGATCATCGTATATTCAGCTAATAAATTTGTCCCTAATATCCCATTCCTTCCTGTTCTGGCCTTAAGAAGCGCATGCAGACAAAACGGGATGTTACAGCCATAGGCATCTCCCTCATTATTAATCCAAGGTAATGCTAGGACCTTCTTTTACTTGTTAAAAAGGAAACTCGAATAAAATCCTCCAATTTAATTTAATTTGTGCAAAAGAAACTACTAACCACTACTAAGTAGTGCGTGTTTTCTGCAATTCTTCACACCGTTAAAAACCCTCAATCTCCAAATAGTTATACGCGTTGACAATTTTTTTCGCATATTACTTAAGTGTTCTACCTTTCGGTAGGTCCGTGTGTCCTAATATTCCCTATTCATGGCCTTTTCTTTCGTTACCTGATAACTCGACCCCCCCTTCATATCATCTAACATCTTTTGCCTCTGCCTCCCCCTCTGTCTCTTCCCCTGCATTCTACCCTCAATCATGCCCTTTAGCAATCACTCTCCTCTCAGTATTTGACCCACCCATTTCTTCTGTCGGCGCTTAATTACTTCAATTAAAACCCTTTCCTCCCCAACTATTTCTAGCATCTCTATGTTTGTTGTTCTATCCACCCAGCTCATCTTTTCCCTTCTACGCCGCATCCACATCTCAAATGCCTCCAATCTTTTGATGTCCTCTTTTCGTAAGTTCCATGTTTCACAACCATACAAACACTCCATATTAAGGATTTTACCAATCATTTCTTGATTCCTCTATCGAGACCCTTTGTCATCAATTCCTTTCGCTTCATAAAACCTTCTTTGGCCAATGCTAATTTTTTCCGAACCTCATCTCCACATCTCCCATCCCAATATAGAACACTACCCAAGTACGAGAATTCGTCCACCTGTTCTAGTTTTTCCCCACCCACCCTGACCGTTAACTTAGCCTTCTTTCCCTTAGTGAAACTCATTACTTTAGTTTTACTTAAGTTAATTTTCATTTCATATTCCCTTGCCTTATCGTTTAGGACATTTACTAGTATTTGTAAACCCCTTTCGGAATCGCGCACAATAACTTTATCGTCTGCATATCTCACTGACTTCACCACTTCCCCGCCAACTTTCACTCCCTTGCTTATTCTTTCCCAAGCTTCATTCACCATTTCCTCTGCATATATACTAAAAAGCGATGGTGATAATGGGCAGCCTTGTCTTACCCCTCTCTCTAACTCTGCCCATCCCGATTCCCCCTCAGTTATTCTAACTCGCGCTGTTTGATTTAAGTACAAATTTTGCGCCAAACGCCTATCTTTCCAGTCCAACCCAATTTTCTTTAAAATTCCCATTAGTTTTGGCCATTGGAGTCTATCGAAAGCATTTTCAAATCGACAAAACATGCACATACATCCTTTTTAAATTCCAAGCTTCGTTCTACTAGTACCCTAATTACCCCGATTGCTTCCCTCGTTCCTTTCCCTTTCTGAAAGCCGAACTGGTCATCACCGATTTGCCCCTTAATTTTTCCTTCAATTCTTCTATTCAATACCCTTAGAATAATCTTTGCCACGTGAGATGTTAAACTGATTGTACGATGATCCCGACACTCCAAAGAATTATTCTTTTTCTGTAAAGGAATCAGGATTGTCTTAGTGAAACCCTCTGGCCACCTCCCGTCATCATATATTTTTCTACATAAATTATAGAATTCCCTCTTACCCCTTTCCTCCAGGTTTTTAAGGAGCTCAACTGGTATCTCGTCAATACCCGTTGCTTTATTTCCTTTCATATCATGCAAGGCCCTATCAATTTCACTATCTAATATCCCAGGTCCAACATCATCATCCTCCACTTCTTGTTCACTTTCTAACATTATGTTTGTTGGCTTCATGTCCTTCCCATATAGTTCCTCGATATATTCTTTCCACCTTTCCCTTATTCTGACTGGATCCCGTAGAGCGTTGCCATTATTTTCTTTTATTGTAGTTTTTCGCATATATCAAATGAATATCCAACCACAGAAAGTTACAAATAATAATTATGCAAATTCAATCAGAGAGAATGAATATTGTATATAAATATATGAATGCAAACTTTATAGTGGTGAATTACTTTCGTATAGAATTATTTTGAATTTGTTGGAAGGATATGCTTATACAAGGTCTTATTGATCTTTAATAGAGGCGAGATTTATTAAGCGAGTTGCAAATATCTGAGTATGGGATAATAAGCCGTTACGGAGGTAAAAAAATGCTCCCCGATTATTCCCATAAATTCACTACCACGAGTCCTATGAAGTATTAACTTTCATCTAAGCATTAAGTTTAAATATTCTTCAAAATTGGATAAATGGGTCTATCTCAAGTATCAAACCCTGAGTTGGGTTTTAATCTTTGATCCCGTGTCTTCCGTTGGCTGTTTTATGCACTGTGATTGAAGTATACCCTTGCTGGCTTTTACCACATAACACCTATTATTCTGTAAAAATTTCCCCAATTTCTTATTTCTTAAGCTCTATCTATAAAGCTCTCCTACTAACCATTCACATTTCTCAATTTTCCTCCATCCTTCTCTTCACTCCTCATATCATTCCATCTCACCTTTAACGTTTCTCTGGAGGTGGTTTTCCAGGGAAGCCAAACGGCCCCCCTGGGAGCCATACCATACTTCGAGGGGTCACGAGAATAATAAGTAAAGTTAGAGTCATATAACTTCCAAATGAGCTATAAGAAAAATTTCACTAAAATAAAACACTTTTAAACTACTTTTTCCTCAACAGAATTGATCTCATATTGTAACCATGTAGTTTATTATCTTTACTGTGAATAAAAAATCTGGTAAATTATACGTGGGAATCATGTCATACTTACCCCCTGCAGGGGGTCACTGAGGTTAATATAGATGGATTTGAAGGTTATTAAAGAAATGGAAAGTGTTGAATAAATGAAGTAGGCAACACGAAAGATCATATAGTGGTTTAAATAATGAAAAGACGAGGTGTAGAGCAGTACATTAGGGAGTGTAATCCTGTTGGACGAGAAACCACGCAAAAATTTTGGAACGTAAATCATTAGTTTTGAATGTACCCTTGAAATTTATATCATTAACCTATGTTTTTATTTATTGACTTTTGCGAATTAAATACGCCATCGATTTATATTTCCGAATCAATTCAATGTCACGATTCAATTATCCACCCAAATCATGTCCCCATGTGGATGGATGATAGAGCGTCCTTAGTGCATAAATGTCAACCCGATCATGAAAAATAATTTTCAGGGAAGACGTTTCTGACAAATGGGAGAAAGCTGTAGTTGTTCAGTTACCAAAAATTACAGTCATGGATGAGCGGTTAAAGCATTTCGAGGCAGGAGTTGAGAAACCAACTTGTTACCCATGTGGCGGGAGAAAGAAAGGGGTAAGATATTTTCGAGTCCACTGGGAAAAGCGGCGGCGTGGATCTGAAAGCGTAGAAGTGAGCGAGAGAATGATAACAGCAATGAGGGGGAGGAAATGACGGGAGGAAGACGACGAGTTCAGAATGACATGAGAGGCGAAGAGGAGCGGAAGGGAAAGATGAGGAAATGAGATTGGCGCGGAAAAGGTGAGAGTGGCTGCGACGGGTGTGTTACGAGGTCGAGGAGAAAAGGAAGAGTTCGAGAAGGAAATGTTCGACTTCATCAACGAAATCTGCGAAGAACCCGAATCGGAAAATAAGCTGATGCGATCAGAGGGAGAATATCGAATACACTGCGTTTCATTTCCACTTTGAAGAGCTCTTTCCACGACGTAAAACTGTTTTTATTTCCGTTGGAGGCGCTGTATTGTATTGTTATTGTTAGGAGATATTTTTATAGAAGTGATGTATTTTTGTTGCTTGAAAATGTATATTGTAATAGTTACACTGTTACACTCTTATAGTTACGCTGTGAATATTGTATAGTGTAGTAAGCAAAAACGTAGCATTATTGTTATTGGCACTGTACATTTTTCTGTATAATTGTATAGTACAATAATAATAATAATAATTTATATTATCATTAGGGTTAGGAGGTTATGTGGAAAAGAGGCTAACTTGGCCTAACCTCGCCTTAATAAAGATCATTCATTCATTCACCCTAGCACCCTACGTACCTTCAATTAATTTCTTAAGCCATTTCTCTCCTCGCAATTTTTTGCCCACCCATACCCTTTTTTCTCGTTTATTTCTTAACCTAAAATCTTCAATTATCCCACCACCTACAGCACTTCCATGTTTAAACTTGCTTTTTACGCTTTCTGTGCCACACTAATATCACAGAGGCTTCTAATCTACTGATTTCTTTCCTTAGAGTCCACGTTTCACACCCAAATTACGGAACACTCCATTCCCAGAATATTGTCAATCTCTGAAAATTTTAATACACTCACGGAAAAGGGGAAAAGGTAACTTAGCGCATTAGGGTGTGCGCCTGGGAATATTCTGGAAGAAACGGATGTAAAAAAGTCTGAAAAGACCGTGACTCGAACCCGGATTTTTCGTTTTCCGGTGACTGCTCTATCCGATTGATCTATCGGGCCAAAACAAATTGTTCTAGCACGATAGCTCAATTGGCTAGAGCAATCATCCGAAAAGTGGATACCCGAGTTCGAGTCGCGGCCCTGAGACTATTTCCTTTCCGTTTCTCCCTGGGAATACTCCGTAATCCGTATGTTGACAGATGAATCTTGGAGAACAAACGGAATTGTTTTTGAATATCTAATCTTAAAACAGTCTTGTTCCAATTTTCTTTCTTTCTAGCTGAGTTTTTCGTGACAAGGTATATTTTCGATTCAGTATATGTATTTCAAAATTGATTTGCGGTTAATTAGAGTGACGAATCCAGGTGGAGTTGAAGCTGATTAGGTCAACCCGCTCATATATCATAAAGTCTACCTACCAACGTTAATTGAAACATTGGCTATCGCACAGATCTGGGAGAATAGGTAGCCAATGAGCGACGAAGCTTAATTAAACCCGTTTGCAGTGAATTACTGGTGATAATGAAAGTTGATATCCTTTTATTAACGGCTCCAATTACTCGTCACAATTTTCAGTATTTCTGGTTTCAGTATTTTAAAAAGGAATCTTTAGAATAGATCGACTTCTTAAGTCTCTCCGATAACAGAAAGCTTTGCTATACACAATCCGTGCATAGTTATATATGTATACGATACAAAATCAGGAGTAACTTTGTGGTTATTATCGAAAGGCACCCGGAATTAATTATGCAGTTAAAACTGTGAGCATATAATCGTTGCTGTCTTAAAGAGATGATGATACATGTTACTGTAGTAACGTGAGTGCACATGAAATTGTTTTTTGTACTCATTCTTTATACGCCTTTCATTAACTTTTTTGTTTCTTTTTCGCTCTTGGCTGCTGTTAGTGAAAGCTACTGATGTATCAAGGATTGACATTCATATTGAATACTCTTCATCGAATCCTTCAAAAATTCGTTATTCTAAGCATCATTGTGCAGCACTTAGGTGGACGTTTTCCTTGCAAAGCTTTCTGATTCAGGGAGGAAAACAGGGGCAACTACTTTACTTCTCATCTTTTCTAGTATTCCCTCTCCAAAAATATTTTATTCAGCTAATAATTGATAGGGCAAGGTTCATATCGAGCTCCATGGTGCACAATCTACAGTCAAACTTAAAAATAAAAATGGTCTGTAAGTAATTCTGTGTTTAAATGAACTGTAAAAGTGGTACGTCGGAATAAACTCATACCAAAAATTTACTGTTTTCAGAATTGGTGCGATGTTTCTTTATTATTACGTAGAAAATAATGTGCATTAGCTTTCTTTATTCGTTTAAAATCTTATTTAGTAGTCGTACTTTACTTTATATGAAATAATATGGTCACCGTAGGCAGGGGCGTAGCCAGAATTTGTTCATGAGGAGGTTAGGAGCCAATAAGTAAACACTGCATGGTCTGCAGTCCAGGGTAAAGAATACTTCCACCCAAAATCTAATGAAAATAGAAATTGATTTATATTAACATGTATACCATGCGAATTTCGCGAGGTATTTGTATGGCATAATTGCGAGAGGCCATCCTCTCGCATGCTTTCGTTTACTCTTGAGCCCGTTCTCAAGGAATGAATGAGTAAACTCTTTATTAAGGCAAGGTTAGGCCAAGTTGGCCTCTTTTCCACCTAATCTCAATCGTCAATACATAAGTTAAATTTAATAGTTAAAGTTAAAAGAAAAAATGCAACAACATAAAAAGATTTGGGAAAAGGAAAGGGTTGGGAAGGGTGGGGGTGAACCCCAAAACCACCCCATTGGGTAGGCCTCTGACCGTAGGTGAACCCTATATCGAACTTTCAGTTGATGCGTAACGTTACTAAGGACAAAAGAGGCGTTCACTATTCACAGTCAGTGATCACAATCTACTATTCTTAATATTTGCATACATCAAAAGGCAAGTAGAGAGATAGAAGTATGTATTCATATTTTAAACATTAAATTATCGCTACCTATCCTAGAAAACCCGGAATGAGTGGATTTCCTAACCCTACCGAAAGAGTTGGACGTTCGACGGAATTGTATGTTAGAGATATCTGCGAAGGGAAGAGGAGATGACGGCCATCCCTCATCTGACGCGCACTATTTGTGGTAATGCATGGAATGGCATTGACGGGTGTAGCTGAAGCGCAGGGTTGATGAGTCGATGGCTAATGCCTGTTTCGCAGCGTAATTAGTGATGAATGCGACTACAGTGGAAGGTAAGCATTGCAGTCTTAAGGGCTCAAGAGACGACTCGTGCAATGCAAATGGACTCGTATTAACCGAGGTTCCTTAATTAGTGAGTCTGAAGATGATGTCACATTTTTATATTCAATAACGATTTTTAGTGACATGTTTCCACGCAGAGAAACATCGCCAAAAGTATTCACAAAGGCGAAACAGTTAAGTTAGCCGTGATATGTCGAATTTCACGGGGTTAGCAGAAACGCGAACATTTTGTCGATAGTATTCTTGACGAAGGATTGTCAAATTCAATTTCTCACCAATAAATTTCTAAGTAGCGCTGAAGAACGTCGTACACATCTACCATATTTACTTAATTCTAAAATATATTGAATTTATCATAAATAAAAGGGAATACTTAAATAAAGCCTCGTTTATATTTTCATATGGTGAATAAAGTCCATTTTGCAGCATCAATTAAACAGTAGCCATAAATGTCTTTAAATAATTTTTTTCGAATCAAAATATAATTGGAATGCCACAACAAACAAGATTAGGTCAACATAAATGCAGATTTTACATGTTAATCCTCCATATCCATAGTTTCATAACAGTCAGAACATCTCTATGGCAGGTAAACTAATAAAAACTTTACCAACTTGATAATTTTCTAATAGAATATAATTTCGGGAGATTACGAACTAATAGAATTTCGAGAATTTCGAACTAATAGAATATAATTTCGGAACAAAGCCTCCATCCTCGGGGGATCTCCAGAAAGGGAGACCCCCCGAGGATGGTGGCTTTGTCTCCGAAATTATCATTTGGCTTCCCAGAAATCGGTAATCCGGAGCTTCCCGTTTGTATTTGAGCGCGAGTTCCACTTGCCGAAAGACGGCTTACGGATTGTTTTTTAAACCTCTAATCCAAAATATTACTTATGGTATTGTATATTTACGGCACTTCAGGCCGACCTGACGATGGAGCTTGGCTACGAAACCATGGTCGTGTCCTTCTTGTATCTGTGGTCTAGTAAAAGTTTATCCTCATGGACTTTTTGAATGTTAATACCAAATCTCTGCGGACCAAAATTCCGGGTGCCGCTGAGGACTCCATACGGTGATAATTACAATGTCATTTCACATTTGATAGTATAGTTGAAAAGCTTGCTGCAAAAATACCTATACTGCTTGAAGCCGTAAAATGCAAATTATTACTACACTTCATTTCCGAAAAAAAGAAGCACGCATTTCTGACCGATGTGATTGATTCAAAACCTGCTCTCCCGTCTTCTGATCGAGACCTAATTTGTTCAAATCTGTAGCGCCTTAGGCAATATCCATCAAAATTATTTCGATTAGAGATCTGTTCTAACATAACTCACACAATCGGTAACACCAGGCTGAACTTATGACAACCAAAGCACATTTGTTTTGGTATCGACATCGCTCTCTGGAGTTAGCCAATCACGGAGTGTGTGTGATAATACCATTGCATGCCATCGCAAGACCTTCGATCTGCTGTTTCAGCCGTCGGCGGTAATAAATGACGGGGAATTTCGTCTCGAACGAACTATCCCTCCTCGGCGATAAGTTAACGGTTACTTGTTCGGAGTGATTCCAAAGGCAATTTACGCTCCATCACCTCTCCAAGACACGCTCTCACACGAGCTCTCGCTTTACATCGGCCCTAATGGAAAAATGGGCCGGCGTTGGAAAACGTGCGCCGTGCACGAAAAATTGAGCTCGTCGATAAATTTTGGATAGCGCCAGTCGGGTGTGAAGTATGAATTTTTCAGGGTGAAGATTGACTGTGCTTACCCAACACTCTGTTTGCATCATAACGCCTACGGATGGATGAGCGAAGAACTTACTAAAATTGGTTTTTCAGTACTTCAAAGTTGCGCCGCAGTTCAGGGATTTACGAAATATTAGACCTGAATTCGAGTTGAATAAAGTTGACGAAACGAGAAACACCAAAAACGTCAAAAATGTTATTAAAATTCAAGGAAGAGCATTATGCGGTATTTTAATTTGACAGCAATGCATGTTTCACAAATCCTTTGTAGCAACTGCTATTAAGTTATACAATGCCCTTTCTAATAATGTTAAACCTCAATTTTGGTCTTTAATTTCAAGAAAAATGCCTTTCTTCTCTTCTAGAGCATATATCCCACAATTAGTATGCCTTTTCCTACTCCTCGAAAGCTACTGATGTATGAAGGTTTGACATTCATATTGAATACTCTTCATCGAATGCTTCAAAAATTCGTTATTCTAAGCATCATTGTGCAGCACTTAGGTGGACGTTTTCCTTGCAAAGCTTTCTGATTCAGGGAGGAAAACAGGGGCAACTACTTTACTTCTCATCTTTTCTAGTATTCCCTCTCCAAAAATATTTTATTCAGCTAATAATTGATAGGGCAAGGTTCATATCGAGCTCCATGGTGCACAATCTACAGTCAAACTTAAAAATAAAAATGGTCTGTAAGTAATTCTGTGTTTAAATGAACTGTAAAAGTGGTACGTCGGAATAAACTCATACCAAAAATTTACTGTTTTCAGAATTGGTGCGATGTTTCTTTATTATNTTCTTATTGAAAATGCTAATCTCTTAGTGATTTTTAACCAATTCTATTATATTTAGTGGTTTAAACTCTAAAATGTTCTATCCTTGGTACATTTGAGCGACTACAAAGGGGAATATCTGAATATAAATTGAATTGGATTGGAATGTGCAGGCAAGGTATCTTAGTGGTCAGAGAGTTCTCCGGAAAGTAAACAACCAGGGTTCGAGTCCAGGTTCTTTCAGACTATTTTCTTGTCCGCTTCACATACTCATCCTAGAGAGGTAAGTAGTGCAAATTTAGAGGTCTGTAAAGTATTCAGCCCGAAGGCCGGCTGGAACCTCATCCCCTCTACCATTAGCTACGAAGAGCTAGGAGAGGGAAATGAGGCTTACTAGGTATGATGAGGAGTGAGGTAGTTTTCCCTTGCTTTCCTCGCTGAGACAGAATGCTGTAAGCAGAACAAGCCCAGGTTAGTGAAGCACAATGACTCTACGAATAACACTCTCCGCATAAGGAGAATCCTTAATTAATTCTATTTCTCAGCACAATTCATACCTCAGTAGCTTTTATATCATCACATTCACGAACAAGACATACAAGATTATATAAAAGATACATTTTTCTGTATGTCGTACCAAAAGACAAACGATAAATATTTCATTCATCAAGATTTAGTAATGGGACCAAATTTAGAGGCAAATAATGTAAATGACAAAGGCAAGAAATGATTTTGAAAACTTGGTAGCTATATTATATATAATATTACAATAGTTGGATCAGGAAAAAAGTTTCGATGTGATCAGAGGAGCGAAACCGGAATTGATACATTATTTGGTTCCCTTTTAACCTCAGGGAAAACCGGAACGGAAAATATGCCCTAGTAAAAAATGCTGATGAATGACTCCCGGGAAGATTCATTTGAAAAAATGCAACAGATTGAAAACCAGAATTTACCGCTAAAGGATTGCCTTAGAATTAAATTCCACATCGACATATGGGATGTACTGAAGAGTCCCGTGGAAGAGCAACATCATTGGAATCCGTTACAAATTAAAACTGAGAAAAGGAAAAGTATTTCCTGAAACACCTGTGCAACTTGAGTAACTTACACCAGTGCATTTCTAATCTACTCCAACCTCCGGTGTGCCCGCAAACCGTGAATTTTACGGGGCCCTCCGCCAGCTTCAATTTCTCCGCAATCTCTAATTCCAGAAACATATTCCGGCCCAACTTTTCGCATTAACTACGCCATCCTGGAATTTATGATCCGTAAACGTCGAGGACTACAGGAGCGCGTAAAAGTGGCATCAAAGGGCGCAGAAAAGCTTCGGAAGAACTCCGCGAACGGCTTTAAACTGCTCTTGCTCATTGAGAAGGAAATGGACTCCTGCATCGAAATGATTGCCCCGCTCACTGGCCGCGAAGAGGAAAAGTGGGAAGATACGGAGGCGAAAGAGGGCAGATAAGGAAAGAGATGAAGCTAGTTATTCAGAGATGAAGGGAGATGATACGGGGATAAATAGGGTCGGCGGGGGAGGGCGACACCCTTTGCCGGGCAAAAAGGAGTGCCCTAGGGTGTTAGGAGGAGTAAGGGTTGCGCTCCGGATCGTACGCGCACCGCCTCCTTAAAAGGACGATAAAAAAAGCAGTGGAAAAAGTTCTCCATGCGACGCTAAGGGAAGTAATTTCGCGGCGTCGGATCAAAAGAGTCTCCATAGAAACAAACTTGTTTGCTCCGTGGAAGATGGAAACTCTTGGCATTACTTCCAAGGAGGGGATATGTAGGTCGCGGGCGCAGCTGATGAAAAAATTCGTTTCAGACCGCTCGGAGCCGGCGAATTTGCTCCTATAATACGAAGTGTCCTAAAATAACGAATGCGCGGGGTTCGTTACGTAGATCCTCAATTTTTTGGGTTACCTTTGATCAAAATCTCATAATTTGACCGATTTTACCCCACAAGTACCCGGAACGGATTGCCTAATATTCCTGGCACTGTAGCTCAATGGGCCAGAGCAGTCACCCGGAAAGTGGAAGATCCGGGTTCGAGTCCCGGTCCCGTCAGTCTTTTTCCCGTTTCTCCTTAGGAAGATTAATATTTTGTTTGGGTAAGGGAGAGAGAGAATTTGTATTTTGCATTTACTTGTTTAGCCATTTTAATGGTTTTGATTGCAAGAAAAGAACTGTGGCAACAATAATAAGGGCATTTATTTTCGTCACTCCAAATTCGATACAGTAAAAAACGGTATTGTGCTTTATTTATGACGAAGATAGTACTCTGGATATGTAAGGATAGCAAGAAAAAATTAGCTCACTCCTCATATTGCTCAGTTGCCTCATTTCCTCTATAAAGCGTTTGAAAGCTAATGACAGAGGGTTCGAGGATCCAACCAGCCTCCGGGCTGATGAGTACAAACAGACGTGTTTTGTATTCAGCCACTTGTGATGAAAAGTGCCCCAATACCTTAATGGAGTAGTTCAGATGTGCCATATAGAGAAAATTCAATGAGAACCGATTCTAAAAGAGCACTTTCCTGAACTTATTCAAAGGATGATTGGCTTTCTTGCCGTACACGAAGCCAATCACATGGATATTTTACGGAAATCCGTTTGGTATAGGTATTCCGGGAAATGAGGAAACCTGCCACCCAGGTGGCAGGTTACGTACGTACCTTGAAAGGCCACTTGATTCACCTGTCTATTGAGAGATCAAATATGAATTTAACAGCTATGCTGTCATGTTCGCTGGTCAATTAAGTGGCTTTCCTGGCACCCTGCCGGGTCCGAAGAAGAAACTACCCTAGGAGTATTCACGAGGATATCTACCTTGGGGTAAAGGAGCATTTTCATTGACAACTATTAAGCACCTCTGCGTCAATACCCCTTAAGCATTATAAATTATCCTTGGAAAGGAATATTTAGAAGATTTTCTAAGAAATCAAACTCATAAAGATAATACGGTAGCCCTATATAAGAGAGGATCGTACCCTTTTTCACGTATACGCGTAAAACAAGAGAGATTTTAAAATATTATATGCGCTCTGTTTAAGAACATATCTTCCTTTAAAAATAGTTTCAATATTAGAACGTCTTGAGAAAGAGTGGGATGGTGATCATTATCTAGACTTGCATTTTAACAGCAAAACCTTTTGGAATCACTCATTCAGTGTTGGAATAGATGTGACATTTTTATAATTTACGTCGAGGTTACAATATTTGGCTGTATAATTGGCATCCTAAATACCCATTGGTAATTAATGAACGCTGGGCGCAGCCTATGATGGGAATAGAATACGGTTTGCCGTATTGATTGCCGAGTTCGTGCAATTACTACAACTACAGACCAGTAATCAAGAACGGCTTGGAGCGCTAATTGAAGAGGGCTTCTAATTGAGCTTGTACCATCACTATTCAATTTCTACAGGTAATTTGGTAGAGATATTGATTATTTAAATTCACGGAGGAGGCCGTCACTTTAAGGAATCTTGATCTACATCTACATCTACATCTACATAAGTACCCTGCAAGCCGCCTTCCGGCGTGTGGCAGGGGGTGTAAACACCAAGAGTAGAATTACTTTTTTAATTTATTATTATCGCGTATCGTTCGCGGAAAAAAAGAGTCTCTAAAACGACTTGTCCTCGCGTCTATTTCTCTTATTTTACGCTCACTGTCGGATCGGGCAAAGTAGCAGGGGGGTCGCATAATATCAATTACGTCATCCGAAAATGTATTTCCTCTGAATTTATCTAACAATCGCAGCCTAGCTTCTAATCTCCTTTCTTTCAAGGATTCCCAACCTGCGTCTGTGAGCATTTGCGTTACACTTGCTTCTCTATCGTAGCACTTTTTAACAAAACGTATCGCCTTACGCTGCACTTTCTCGAGTTCGCGAGAGTTCGTTTCATCCGCTGGGTCCCATATACTCGCCGCATATTCCAGATGGGGCCTAACTAACGTAAAATAGCATCGCTCTCTAACCTTTTCATCGCATCTACCTACAATACGCTTTATAAAACCGAGCTTTTTAGTTGCTTTACCGCATATTTTTCGAATGTGTGTGCTCCAGTTTAAGTTATTGGTTAAGGTGATTCCAAGATATTCTACTGAGTCGACTACATTTAAATTCGTTCCACTAATTTTGTACGGGCGGTTCTGACTCAATTGTTTCCTTTCGAAGAAATTTACTACAGAGCATTTATCTACATTAAGATCTAGCTGCCATTTTTCGCACCACATTTGTATATGAGCTAAGTCGTTTGAGAGTGAAGCACTATCTTCGTCACTTGATATTTCTCTATATATTACCGAATCATCCGCAAATATCCTCACATTGCTATCGATCTTGTCGCTTAGGTCATTGATATAAATGAGGAAGAGTAAAGGTCCGATTACGCTGCCTTGGGGTACGCCTGAAGTGACTCTGACTTTATTCGAACTAACGCCATCAAGTACCACTTGCTGTTCTCTCTCGTGTAGAAAATTCTTTATCCATTCAATTATTTCCTTGTTGATACCTGCTAATTTTAGTTTGTAAATTAATTTGTAGTGGGGGACCCTGTCGTCCACTTGTTTTTTACTTTCGGCAGACTTTAAGATATCGTGGACGAATAGAGCTAGTTGGGTTTCGCATGATCGGTTCTTTCTAAATCCGTGTTGGTTCTTACTGAGGAAACGATCCCTATCTAAGAACTTCATAAGTGAGCTAACAACGACGAGGATCACGAGGATTTGTTGAAAAAAATAAACTTCTGAACAACAAATAAAAACTACAATTGATGATTACATTAGTAAACCTTCCGAATAAATGACCAGCGTTGTTAATTTACTGAAATAACTACATATAGCGCTTTAAATACATAAAATTAGGAATTAGAAAAAGAATTTCGTGGGAAATATGGAAGGCTGGCCAATTTTAGTCTTTTTTTCTCTCATCAAAACGTTTGTTTATATATTTCATGAATACTTCAGTGGTAAATACGGAAGTATGCCTATTCAACCAATCATATTTGGACTTCGAATGAGAACTAAAATTTGCATAGAGGTACTAAATAAGAGCGCCTCGCTCTTACCCTGCTTTCCCAAATGCTAATGAATGGGATATCAAGAATATGAAAGAACATGAAACGTGACGATTGAGCTCGTCGCTTAAGCTAGCAACTATCTCTTCAAAATGGAATAAGCAGTAAAAGCAAATATGAAAAGAAATGCTTATTGTTACCGATAGATCATTTTCTAGAACATAGTATTCAGTACGTGAACTCGGTGTGATTGTAACAACACATTTATTATCAATAACAGCAAGGGTTACTAATCTGAGAATTGGTTTTTAGCAGCTCTAAAAGTCATCCTTTTCCCAACAAATACCTTCCTTCCTTCATGATTTGTTCCATTAAAAATTACCATCAACTACCTTTCCTCATTTAGCCAACTTTCTCTGCAATTCCTCCCTTACTGTTTTAAGAAAACTACCGTTCCTCATAATCAGATGAATTTCCTCATCAAAATAACAATAATAAAATTAAAATTACTGAAAAGAGTTAACATTACTATTATTTATTTAACCCTTTTGGCGAGGAAAATTCCTAAGGAGAAACGGACATGAAAAAAGTATGACCTTTTGACCCCGTCATACCTTTTGGGGAGGTTACGCCAATGGGCCTCTCTTACACCTAACCTCTGAATTTTTAATATAAAACTCATAAACACAAAAAAATCAACTTACAACGATTACTATTATATAACAACTGATTAGAACTAGTTTTTTCTTCGAAAGACTTCATTGTCTTTCGAAGAAAGACTTCACTTCATTGGCCACAGCCAATTATTCGTTGATTTTATTCTGCCAATTTTATCTTCGAGAAATGTTTAGAAAACGTGAAATATATTTCATGTACTCCCTCTAGAAATACAAAAATAAGTACTAATCTTCTTCAACATTTTCCGTCAACCTTTCTGTATCATTTACTAATTTTTTCTTTCTTTTCTTCCATCTGTCTTTCGTAAATTCGTCCAATATTTACCTAACTTATTGATAATAAAACTAAAAAATCGATAATTCGGACGATTGAGTAATATATTTACGTATCATAGGTATCCGTAGCACCTGAATTATTTAATTTTCTCCGAATACTTTATCTTCCAGATATCCATGTCTTTTATAATTTATATTTTCTTTTATTTTGCCTTCAATGCTGACCTAATCTCGCTACGATCACACTATCGCCTTTCTCCAAAGCTTTCATCGCCGATATCTGTATCCTTTGTTCATCAGTCTTTGTCTACGTCCAAACAATTAGTTTCATAGAGTGAGGCAGTTTCCACAGATAATTCATCAAAGTAAGCTCCTTTTCTTTCTTCCCTCTACATTTTATATCGATCGATTGTTTCTCATTTGAGCTGATATTTATGTAAGCTGTTGCCAATTGTTGTTGTTTATCATAGGTTATAATTTCCTCGGCCAAATAAAATAGTTACTTTGGTTTAAAATACTGTCGTTAGTCAAATATTACCTCTTTTCAGAGTAGTTCCTCAAATGGTCAACAACTTCGTCCCTTCACTTTGGTAAAATTGACATTTATGCGATTGATCATAACTTAATGAAACCTTAATTTTAGGCAGAATAATAGACATTTAAATGTGTTTAACTGTATGAATTAAAATTATATGCTGTGAAAATTACCAAGCATTCATTCCTTCAATGATTTTAAATCGGTATTGCCATATTACATTCTTCACGAATCTTTCCTAGCTTGGGCAACTTTATAGCAAAAGGATGAACCAACATAAGCAATAAATGCGTACATTCATCGGGAATAGGATTTCCGTCGTAAGACTCAGAATTATTCAAGGAAAATAAATCATAGAAAACCTAAACAGAATCGATTTCCATGCCCATGACGAAAGGCAAGCTTCACTTTCACTCACTGTCACCAGTGACATTCGGAGTGACATTTCGTATTCCGAGTAGGACTCGCAAGGATGTTCCAACACATTTCCGAGTAAAAACAATTTGTCCAGGAATTCCAAAGCTGCGGCATAATAAACCGTGATATATTTTCCTACCAAGGTTTAATCACGGTCCTCTCTGAGATGACTATTGAATCGTAAATGAAGCCTACAAAAAGGCGAGAGGATCGGTCCAGAACACCTTTATTTCCTATTCATATGAATCAAAGGGAAAGTAGTGTTTATTTTAACGATTGTTGTTTTCACGTATCACGAATATATGCTCAAGGACGTTTGTATATTTGAGTTCCCGTCAAGCATCACGAAATCTCACAACGATTTAGCAACAGGTATTTTCTAGACCAAAGGACACGGCGTAAACTGTTCTAATTTTCAACATTCCCATATTAAATATATTTCTTTAAAACTTAAATGTGCTTTCCTCCACCATTAAAATATAATCAATCAATAAAATGTAAAGTTTTCTTGGTATTCCAATAAATCCCAATTTCTTCAATTTATCTGTATGAAAATACTTAAGCTTAAGTAAAATTTTTAAGTTTTTTATTCGTAATTTAAGATATGTAAATGTGCTAGAAAGAGGATTATATGCATTCAACTATCTCTGAGGCTGAATTCTGTTCAAGAAAATCCTTTAAAAAGTTATCGCGTAGTCTAAGAGGTGCCTCTTTAATAGAAAGGAATGTCATGGTTAAGCCAATAAGCCTCGAGCCAAATGATATTTACACCTTGTGAGATTCCTTACAATTATTGGGTCAAAAACCAGATAAATTTAATATTGATGGATATTTTGGTGTTATTAGCTAAGTATAACGTTATTCAACACATCCATTCGCTAAACTCGGTCGCTTTTATAGTGAACATTTTGGAAAGGTGACCTTGCCCATTCCTAAATTCGTCTTATTTAATAAATTAACTAACTTTTGTAAAGGACGCATAACCAAACCATTATTTTCAATTTTATTCGACATTTAACACCTTTTGAGAAGATGAAGTACACGCATATGCAATTGTGTGATTCTGAGTGTTATCAAAATGATTACTAGGAAATATTACTTAATCGACTAGTCAAGAAGTATGATCGGATTACATTATCAACCCTCTGAGGTCAGGTCATTTTTCTGTACCAGATACGGGCACCGCATTTCAACACTAAGAACTTCTATGGTAATTTTAAAAAATACGAGCGAAATATCGATATCAAGAGATCAAGCCTTCAAACGATCTTAAATCTTAATTCAAATTATAAATTAAATATTAATTAATTAATAACTTAAATTCAATATAGTATGTCAGCCAATTTATAAATACTCACATGATGACCCTTGAGTTGTTTATCTTGGCTTACTCTGAATCGAATGCATTTAACTATACAGAAATAGGGCCAAATTTATATATTAAGGTACCGTTACACGTTCTTTAAAAGAATTCTGACTATGATCTTAAATTCAAAATAATTGTTCGTTTGTAATCAAGCTTGACATGGTGGTGTTCCTGAACTATACCACACCACAAGTAAAGCAAATACACGTTTCGAGTGTTTTCTCCTGACGATGCAGCTTTGCTATGATATCCGTTGTATTTTTGTGGCGTAGAGATAGCTGTCCATGAATTTACCTCCAGTAATGCACACATCTACAAAGCTAATATAAACAATAATCTAACAAGGGGTATACGCAAACGGATCACAAGAATTTCTTTGAAGTTTATTCTTTCACTAATTCATTATGATGACGGAATATTGTATTTACTGTAAAATCTGTTGGAAGGGAGAAAATGATCATAGAAAGACTTTTAGGAATACTTATTCTTAATATAAGGAATTTTTATATTTACATCCAGTTTATGGTTCAATGTTTCTCAAGAATAGAAGAGTAGATGAAAAGATACGAGAGACTTCATAATGCAGATAGAAGAGTAGTAACTAGTTATGTAAGGAAAGAGGCGAAAATTGCAGAATGCAAATGTATTCTTTGTACAGATATTCACGTTATACAAAGCGTATGGCCTTATTCATGCCGTTTCAAGTCCTCATTGGTGCCCTGCATACATCTGAACATATCCTTTGTCTGCAAATTCATTTTCCTTGACAGAAACTCTTCCATGGCTTCCTATTCTCATACGTAAATACATTTGTCATTTTTTCCTTCGACGCAACTGAATACCTAATGCCGCATTTACTAGGGGTCATAGTTAGAAGGGGCCATTTCAGTGCTTAATCATTTCCTCTTGGTAATTTTCGGAAAGAGGGATCGAAGTTACACTACTATGACAGTTTACTCAAACAAATCATGACGGAGCTCCAAATATATAGAGGACCATGTCTCATTTATAATCAAAACAGTTTGCTCGGTGCCGATAAATTTTCATCAATATTCAGCTTAAATTTTTAGCATTGAAATAAATTCTCTGCTTCGTAAATTTATTTGGAAACGGCGGTAGATTTTAATGTTATATTTTATGGAGCTACTACTAAAAACATTTCTTTAAATATCAGATAAGACACGTCAATTAACCAACCACGTCTATCGACAGCATTGGCATCTTTGTTTCTTTCATACACAGTTGTATACAGTTAAAAAATATCAGTAATACGTGTACCTTCAGTAATCTTATAACTTCCAGCTGTTAATCATGGAGTCGGATGATTTCCATTAAATATAAGGAAGTAAGCTAAGTGGTGTGATATTCTGTTCTTTGTATAGAATTACTGTATTAGTTATGAAGCTGGCTGTTGATTTTCAAGATAGTTCCAATCAAATCGTTTAAAGTAAAAATAGAATCAACTCGTTAAAATAGAAAAAAAGATCAGCTCAATTAAAAATACATTTAATAGAAGACTTGGTTACTTTCTGCGCTGTAATTATCATGAAAATTACTTTCGAATAATTAAAAGACGAACATCACGAAAAGTATTTTAAAATAAAAATCAAAATCAACTGAAAACAACGCTGAAAACGGAAATAATTTGAAATTACTACAGCAAAAGATAACTTTAATTTAATTATTTATTAATATTTGGAACTGATTTATTAAGAATTTCGAAATCCACATCACAGAGAAAATGTCTGTCAAACGGGGTCGTTGGATAGTTGCTGCTCAAGTTAATGTCAGTCAAATGAGTGTTGGTCAAATGAATGAGGATCGTACGGTAAGATCCCAAATCAATTAAGACGTAATTAATGCTCGTCAAGCAATTCGATCTCCCATTTCCTTTCTCGAAACATCCTAAAAATAAGCAGAAATAACTAAAGGTCCGCAAAAAAGGTCGATAAAAAAGTATACCTCCGTTTTTCCCGATTCGCCACTGAAAATCGAGGGATATCGGGAGAATCGTTCCTCGGAGACGCTTTTACTCCGATAAACAAAACGCCCTTTGGTAGCGATTCTCATTCCAGCCAACCCTTCCTCGCCCCGTATCCATTCTCTCCAAAAATCTGTATTCCCCTTTTATCCATCACGGCTGCAACGCTTGGTTTCCTCCATTCCCACTGCGGTATTATTCCTCCCGGACCTCCCCCACCGACCCCTCCGAACAGCTCCAGATTCCAACGCTGCCAAAGCCCCTAATCCTGTCCCCGAAACCGTTCCCACCCGCACTGATACTTTTATCCCCAATTCAGCTGATGAGACGTTTGCAACGTTGGCGATTTCGAAACAACAAAAAGAATTGAGCAATTCCATTCTTTTCGCCCCCGGTCGATATTATCGTTTTCTTGAGAAGATCCCGGCGAGTGCTTGTTGCTTCCCCTACGTAAGCGATACGCTTCTATTTTGTTTTTACATCGGTTTCTATTCCTTTGTAATAAATCAATCGGCTGAGCCAGCCTTCTGCAATTTATGGTCTCCATAACGTTTAAGCCACATGCAGCTTACGTAGTGTTTTACGGAAGACTTCGCAAAGCCGGGGACTTTGATATATCTCGGATATCTTTAAATACATACAGAGATTCCTGGGCTACGGAGTGACCCTGAAAACAACTACATCGTCCAACGAAATTGATTTTTCTGTTTTTCGGACTCGGCTCATGAGCAGGATTTTAGCGAATGAATCATATGAAGGATGTTTGCACGTGCAAATTAAACCGACTATTAAATTCCTACTCCTCATTATTGACTAATAGTAAAGAAGGTCGTGGTCTTTTAATACGGCGCGAATTAATTTTAAGACATAGCGACTGATGGAAAATAGCATTTCTGCTGACGAAGATTCCGGGTATTTAAAAATTCTATACATTTTCTAGAAGCATAATCGTTATTCCAGGAGTCACCACAGTGTTGCATAAAAGAAAAAAGCATGGTACGATTGAACGAATCGTTTCACGAATTCAAAGCAACTGACTCAAATTCACAGATTAACTACGATTTACTAAAAGAAATAACCTTACCCATTTACCTAGATGAAGCTGTTTATATAAATATAGTACTGTTCTAAACTTTTTCTAAATATTTAATCCTGTGTTTCGTACATTATTATTAGCCTTTCCCATGAAATTTTACAAAACTATTGCGTCAATCATTAGTAATTATTAGTGTGTGGTAAATTCTATGCGATAAAATAAAAGTCGTACAGCTACTCGAAATGTGTATGACTTGATATCAAGCAGTAGAATCATTCATCATCAAATAATAAAAAAATGTTGAGAGAAGAGCAATATAACTACTAGCATTCACAAAATTTTTACGTTCACAACTAAATTTATTGATGCCATAATTGTGACTATGGAAAATGAGGATATGAAATAAGAATCCTTGGATTTTAAACCGTCTAGGATTTTGATTACGATTATTCCTTGTTGACTAACCCAATGGATAATAACGTCATATTATGGAAAAATTAGATTCTTTTAATTACCATATAAAATTTAAGAATCGTCAAAAGATGAAAAATTAAATGAAAAAATTATCACAGGGATATTAGAAAGCGAAAATTATAACAAAAACTTAACATTAGAAAAATCGTCTCTTGTGCCATCTTCCCTTAACTAAGAGAATTCAGAATCAAAACTTCATGAACTAATAACCAGTCAGCATTTTCAAGCTCAAGCCAGTTCTCATTAGATCACTCACTCTAACAGAATTATGAAATACAAAGCAAAACACTGGGTAAAAGGTAACAATCACTTCCAGAAAAGAGGAATACCGATCAATCTCGTAGGATTACTCTTCGGAATCGGCGCCTCGAAAGCTTCTGCCAGCTATTTATCATCATTACCATCATCAGTTGGCTTCGAAGCTTTGGGTAGGCTTTGGCGTTTTTTCTCGACAGCCTCCATGCTTTTCCAACCGAAGCCTTTTCCGTCAAATTTCTAAGTCTAGGGATTCTAAAGTCTAGTACAGTTGACCGTCAATCCAATCCAATTTGAACTTATCTTCCAACGAGATCCATTTTTCTTTGCTCTCTTTAATATCTGGGAATATTATCTACCTCGACATAGTGATCAAGCCCTGCTATTCCCTACTAATATCTACACTTAAAAACAAATCGATTCCCAGATTTCCACAGCCTTTCCACCTAGCCCTATCGTTATTGGTGGCAACGCAAAAACTGTGGAAAACGTACGGGAGAAATTAGGCAATATTTAGGCAATAGAAAGCCTAAATATTAAATTCCTTGGTTGATGTGTTTTTATATAGAGACGATACATATTTACCCGCGGACTTGGGTAGCGTGCTATGGTTCCAATCCCTAGATTCCAGGTTCGAGTCCCGACTGATCGGATTTTCCTAGTTACAGGATGGTTTTGTGTGTTCTATTGTCACGTTTTGCGTCTAGCATTGTCATCTGAATGGAAGCTTGTGGGGACATTGGGAAACAAATAAATAGGGACAAGCAGACTGATTGATTACTTAACTTGAGCCTATCTGTAAATCCGTCATCACGAAAAAATGTTTGCATACTCGCTTCCCTACGCTATTAGCTGCCAAATTTATACCGATGGGAATTACCCTTACTGGGTTGAATGAGGAGTGAGGTATTTTGCTCTCTTCCTCTCAGAGCCAGAATGCTATGAATGGTAAATTTCCCCGTTAGTGCACATTGCCCAAAAAGTATAGCATAAAGCACGGATAGCTTTCTTCGTATCATTCGATAACGAGCGACCGAAATGCTGCTCTTATGAAGCATCTTCCAATCCTTGGTAGCGTTCACATTAACATAACCAAACACCATTAAGATATTCAAATAAACAAAACGCAAAACTGTTCCCTATTCTGTACCAAAAAATAAATGAAAAATATTTCATTCGCCCAAACACGAAAACAAGGACCGAAAATATGTATTAATTTATAAACGACTTTGGACAGTTTTCGTTATTCATCCTCACTTTACAGCTCCTACGTGTTTCCATCTCCCAATACCTTTCCGGGTATAAAACAGTAAAGTATCGTTCAGCGATAAAATACAATGAGAGTAAAACTAAGAAAGCAAGGTATCCATTTGAAATCACGACCACGGTTCTAAGGCCGTGTAGGTAAAGCAATAAAGTTTACGTTCAAATTTATAGTGGCAAAACGGAGAAAGTTTGATTGGAGCGGTGCGACGAACGGAGAGAGAGATTGATGAAGTCCGGGAGGTGGAGAGATTTAAGGATGCCCTTTCCGGTTTTTGAAGATCCATCCTGAAACGCGGAGGAACTTGATGATCCTGCAGCGAAGAAAGGTATCTTCTGCTTGAGACGTAACGACTGAGATTCTACGACTGTTATGAAAGAGCAAATTCCGACAAATTCAGTAAAAGATACCGGAGAAAAGTTTTTGCAGCAGTCGTCGTAGCTCGAATATCACATCGATGGAAATCACCCCTAAGATACATAAACGATTATCTTTCCGAATGGGACGTGATCTGAAATTTATCGAACGAAACCTTGGAATCCCGGTTATCAGCGTTTTTCCTTAACTCTGAACTTGTTCGAACAATCCAAATCCCTATCTATCTCAACCCCCATCACCAAAGAGCCTGTCTTCCCTTCTTTCTCGTCCTCACCGGGGTCGTTAAAACTCTGCCCCCTACCCGCAATCGACGCTAACAATCCCGTGTCTATCTGTCTTCCCACCTCCCACCCTCGGTAACTTACTTACGGCAGCAAAAAACGCGCAGGTAGAGAAAAAAATAATAGAGTAAAATTTCACTGCGAATTTTAACTAAAAATAGTTGATTCTGATTGATTCTAGTCAACATAAGGCGTAGAATGAGGACATTATTAAATTAGTACTATATAAAATAATTCTCAATGAGGAACAAACATGAAATAAGTCTGACAGGTCCAGGACTCAAATCAGGGTCTTCCGCTTTGTGGATAAATCCTCTGACCATTAATCTAAATTGCCAGAACATTTCTCCATGCAGTTTCGGAGACATTGAAGCCAAAACAATGGCTAGAGAGCATTCCCCAGAAATTGGATAACCAGAGTCCCGCTCCCGTTACTTTTTTGTGCACGTTTCTCCTTAGGAAACTTCCTAGCCGCACTATTTTTCGTGAGATACTATCCTTCCCTATATA
>KZ308171.1:303607-388271 GCA_000376725.2 Ladona fulva
TTAAAAAGCAATGATTCACCTAATGAGTTACTACACCCCCTGCCACACGCCGAAAGGCGGCTTGCAGGGTATTTATGTAAATGAATGAGTTAGAATAACTTACATTTTGAGGAATCGCCGCCAATATGATATGATAGAAAGATTTCTTCAAATTCAAAATAAACTGGAATATCTGAAAGAGGAAAAAACATTTTAGTCTCACGAATGCCCAGATGTATCTTTAGATACGTCCAAAATTAATTCCAAAAAATAATTGAATGAAAATTTTTTTTTAATCCTAAAAAATTACTATGAATTCTCTAAAGATTAAGGTCGAATTAGAATAATAAATATAAAAGCAACGAAACATTTTGAAGAAGATACTTACATCTGAACACTGTCGTCTCCAAGCGCAAACTGAAGGGTAGGTACACGGGTAGTAAAAATCTGCAGGCTGTAACAGTATACCCATCATAAAAGACAAAGTTGGCCATGTAGAGATAGGAAAAGGGTCTCTAAGTAGTTTTTCACTCGAATGGTAGAAAAATAATATGTTTTGAATGTGTGACGAATTTTTAAAGTACAATGTATCTTAAGATACATCTGGGCATTAATGGGTTAATATCCGAGGTACAAACAAATTGGTGAAGGTAAAGGAACTTTAAAGGGACATCTCGGCGCAGCCCCATTTTATTCTCCGCAATATGTAACAAAAAGCCCCGACAAATTAAATTTTCTCGTGGATTCCCTACATCAACCCTACCCATGACGCTCTCCAAACGCTCCACGGAAAAATTAAATAATGCGAAGAAAAACGCCTCGCTACGTTACCTCCCGCTTCGTTGCCAGTATGTAATCGCCCATAAAAATACATGAATTTGTTCATGACGCCACGCCACTCTCCGTTGTTGTGTGTTTTCACCATTACGTAGCTCCAAAACTGGCTCAATTCATTAAAAATAGCGTCGACTTAGGTTTGTTTGACCGAGATGTTACGATACAATAGCCAGCGTTTTTACATCCTATTCAACCGCTGGAATGATCAACTACAAAAATTACAAAAATTATAAAAAATGTCTCTACAATTTTTAGTACCATAATGTTCGTTGCTTCATTTTATTTTCCGATATTTTATTATATTGTAGCAGGGATTTGCAAGCAAATTAAGACATATAATGAATGTTTTATAATATAATACTGTAATTTATAAATGTTGATTCAGGTATAGCGTTTTCCGAAAGGTTAATATGGATACATTCCTGCGGAGTGATGATGTGATTTTTCTCTCCTTTTACGTGACTACTTACAATAGCTTGGGCAATCTATACGCGTCTGAAAGAAATATTTCACACTGATCCAAAAGAAAAACGCTGCCAAAGCTGTTGGAGGCAAAATAATCTAGTTTTCAATTAAATTAAACAATGAATGTACGAAGAATAAATTCAATAACAATCATCGTATGTAGTATAAGGAAGTAATGGATAGGATTAAGGAAAGGTACTAATCACGGAAGAGCCGTGCGGCTGTAACTCAAGGACTACATAACAGTTGTGAAAATAGCGACATGGCTGGGACTCAAACCCAGTCTCTCTCTTACGGACTCTCCCACTTTCCGGGCAGGTATTCTAACTTCTTAAGTACCATTCCGCGTCTCTTTCACACTGTTTGTGAATGTTTTCGTGAGCAAGGCGATATTCCATATAGCGAAGCCTCCATATTCAGTCGCACAAACTGCTGCCAGATGGTTCTCACATATTTTTCACACCTGTTATTCCTTTGGATTCAGCCGCACGGCTCTTCCTTGCTTAGTAATTTACATTTCCTTAATCCTTGTGATTTCCTTAGGGGGGTTAACATCATAAGACCGCTTTTGTGAGTTGTGTGTCTCTGTTAGAATCCTCTAACGGTAGTTAGTACCACTACGTGGAGGCTACTCATTTTACGCACAAACACATTCCAAAACAGTGTCGAATAGACGCGGAATGGTAGTTCAGTGGTTAGAATACCTTCCAGGAAAGTGCGAGACCTGTGTTCGAATCCCAGTCATGTCGCTATTTTTCACATATGTTATTCCTTGGAAGTAATGGCTCTTTAATGCAAGTCCCTACTTTACCAAGACAAAGGTTGAACAAACAGAACAATATCTTGAACAACAAACTGCAGACAGTTGCATCGAGAAACCGGTTATACAACACTATAACTACCTCATAGAGTATAAATCTCCTCCTCCGTATTGAAATTACCAAAGAAATACGTATATCAATCACGACCAGATTCATAGACGTCTGAAATATTATGATAAAAGTTATGGGAAAATATAGNCGAGAAACCGGTTATACAACACTATAACTACCTCATAGAGTATAAATCTCCTCCTCCGTATTGAAATTACCAAAGAAATACGTATATAAATCACGACCAGATTCATAGACGTCTGAAATATTATGATAAAAGTTATGGGAAAATATAGCCAAAGTAGTGTATGTTTTATTAAAGTATCTTTCATTTTAGTGGAGCACCTTTCATTCTTTCCTTTATTTTAAGCTTTGTAAAAATGTCGACATTTTGATTTTTTTTATTTCAATAAAAACCAGTGATCCAATCACATGACCTTATAGAACACCATCGGCCTCGTCGTTTAATTAAACTTACGGCTGCAAAACGACCACGAGCTCTACGCTTCGTATTCAAAACCAGCAGCCAACTTCCGATAGGTTTTGCGATCCGATTACCCCACTGTGTATTATGCTCGACATCAGGAAGAATTCCAGAGAAATGAACTTTTGACTGAATTCTTCCATACAAGTAGCGATAGAGATTCCATGCAACGCTTGGGCGTGATCTGCGATGCACAGCTGCGTTGAACAGAAAAGGACGTACCTGAAATCCATCTAAAACTATATTACCCCAGAGGAAATAGCATTTGAATAATAAAGAAGTAAAACCGAAGCGGTCTCGAGGCGATCTAAAATTGGTGCCTCAACATGCCAAGATTCTGATCGAAAACAGAAGGGAAATGCGCATTCTGAACAGGTCGTCTATATACATGTGAATATAATAACTCAACACAATATCTTACGTTTGATATGGAAACTCGGGCACAAAAAAACGCTCCAGAGAAACTGAAATACCTGATTCAGTAACAGTAACTCGTGCAGCCTATCTCTAATTCACTATGATGAAGATGCATACATAAATATGCTGATAGAGTTGGAGATGAGCGCTCTGAAAATCATTACCTTTGACCTGGAAAGATATGTCTATATAAATACAAGCCGCCTGCAAGCTACCTTTCATCGTGTGGAACAGAGTTTATGCATCATGCATCTATTTACCTAATCGATTACTTTCGCGTGTCGTACGCCGAAAAAAATGATTTCTTGAATCGATTCGTTCTAGCATCTATTTCCCTGCTCTTCGTCGCAATATCAGAACGGCCTATGTAATATGGAGGACGCATTGTATCGGCTACATATCGTTGAATATGTGTAAAATCAACTTAATATAAAATTTAATGCTAATACGTTCATGAATTACTCGTAATTAACAGAGCTTATTACCAATGGAGATTTGCCGTGCTGGTGCCCTTAGTCTTTGATGATGATGACCCTTAGCAAATCAAAAAGAGGCTTACGTTCAGACAATCCTTTAGCGATAGGGCTCGAGATTGATTTTAATAATTCCATAATAAGAACTGAAAAAGGTAAAGTATCATTTATATTACATCCTACTATCTCTTGATGAGTTAATTACATATAATTGCCCAACTTTGGTCATTACTACGATTTTGCTGCCTCGATCAACGTCGTTCTTCATTGGATATTTTACAATAAATATCCTTCGCTATTACCATTTACAAAATGTTCATTTTTAAAAAGAGGTACAATATGATGCTTCTTCGTTAATTAAGACAAGAGACGTTAACGAAGACAAGTACATTTCAACCTGAACATTAAATAGACACTAAACTCTATTAATCCGACGCATCCAACCTTATGATTCTAATCAGCTCCTCTCTACCCAATGTTTTGTTATATGCATATCTACTTGTGTTTACGTTTGAGTGTAATTGCATATATTTTACATTACGAAAAACTATAAACAACGTCGAATTCTTGTTGAGAATACTTCAGAAACCCCAGCTCATTTTGAGGCGCATCCCGAAACTACCGGGTCTTTTCCAGATATCCAGTGGTAACAAACTTGGCAACCTGCTAAAATATGAACGTGGGCCCCTCGTTTTTCAAGACGAAGGGTTTTATATCGGAATCCGATCGAAGAGGGATCTCTTTCGTCACCAGTACCTTTTCAAAAGTTCTCATCCGAAAACACAACAATGGGGATCTTGTTCCCGAAATGAGCCATCCCGAACTCCGAAACCAATCTAGAGGGTTGCGACAGAAAGAAAGAGGGTGGAAGGGAGAAAAAATCCGCGTTCACCTGATTCGCGTCAAGAATATCGACGTAACAGATTTTATTTGTCCGTTTTGGTTCCAAATATAAGCTCCTTTGCATTTAAATCTTTCCGGCCATATTTCGAGAAGTTCGAGGTGCGTCCATGATAAGTTTCCAATTTTTTTTCTGAAAAAGTAGGTGCCACAAAGAGTTGAAATTTCCATTACTTCTCGGCGTGATCTTTTTAAAGACAAGTTTTACAACGCCGTCGTTTTGGTTGCGTTGCTTCCAGAGCCGTAGTCAGGATTTGTCTATCGGAAGGGAAGGGGGTTAGAGATATGGAGGAAACATTGCATTGTCTATATTCCAGGGGCAGGAATACTTGTACCAAATATCTATTGAAACTGATTTCAGAATGAAAAAAAACTTCGTAGTTTTCCACAGGGACTTTAATTGGCGACCGGTTACGTAAACGTACATCTTCAGGCACAGAAAATACAGTTTCATAGCATATATATAGAATCCCCCTCCCAGTTCATCCCCTCAACCCTTCCACTGACCTATATATATGCTATGAAAATGTTTTTCCTGAGCCTGAAGATGTAAGTACGCTTACGAAACCGGTCACTAATTAAATTCCCTGTGGAAAACTACGTAGTTTTTTTTCATTCTATAATGTCTTTTCNGAATAGACGCGGAATGGTAGTTCAGTGGTTAGAATACCTTCCAGGAAAGTGCGAGACCTGTGTTCGAATCCCAGTCATGTCGCTATTTTTCACATATGTTATTCCTTGGAAGTAATGGCTCTTTAATGCAAGTCCCTACTTTACCAAGACAAAGGTTGAACAAACAGAACAATATCTTGAACAACAAACTGCAGACAGTTGCATCGAGAAACCGGTTATACAACACTATAACTACCTCATAGAGTATAAATCTCCTCCTCCGTATTGAAATTACCAAAGAAATACGTATATCAATCACGACCAGATTCATAGACGTCTGAAATATTATGATAAAAGTTATGGGAAAATATAGCCAAAGTAGTGTATGTTTTATTAAAGTATCTTTCATTTTAGTGGAGCACCTTTCATTCTTTCCTTTATTTTAAGCTTTGTAAAAATGTCGACATTTTGATTTTTTTTATTTCAATAAAAACCAGTGATCCAATCACATGACCTTATAGAACACCATCGGCCTCGTCGTTTAATTAAACTTACGGCTGCAAAACGACCACGAGCTCTACGCTTCGTATTCAAAACCAGCAGCCAACTTCCGATAGGTTTTGCGATCCGATTACCCCACTGTGTATTATGCTCGACATCAGGAAGAATTCCAGAGAAATGAACTTTTGACTGAATTCTTCCATACAAGTAGCGATAGAGATTCCATGCAACGCTTGGGCGTGATCTGCGATGCACAGCTGCGTTGAACAGAAAAGGACGTACCTGAAATCCATCTAAAACTATATTACCCCAGAGGAAATAGCATTTGAATAATAAAGAAGTAAAACCGAAGCGGTCTCGAGGCGATCTAAAATTGGTGCCTCAACATGCCAAGATTCTGATCGAAAACAGAAGGGAAATGCGCATTCTGAACAGGTCGTCTATATACATGTGAATATAATAACTCAACACAATATCTTACGTTTGATATGGAAACTCGGGCACAAAAAAACGCTCCAGAGAAACTGAAATACCTGATTCAGTAACAGTAACTCGTGCAGCCTATCTCTAATTCACTATGATGAAGATGCATACATAAATATGCTGATAGAGTTGGAGATGAGTGCTCTGCAAATCATTACCTTTGACCTGGAAAGACATGTCTATATAAATACAAGCCGCCTGCAAGCTGCCTTTCATCGTGTGGAACAGAGTTCATGCATCATGCATCTATTTACCTAATCGATTACTTTCGCGTGTCGTACGCCGAAAAAAATGATTTCTTGAATCGATTCGTTCTAGCATCTATTTCCCTGCTCTTCGTCGCAATGTCAGAACGGCCTATGTAATATGGAGGACGCATTGTATCGGCTAGATATCGTTGAATATGTGTAAAATCAACTTAATATAAAATTTAATGCTAATAAGTTCATGAATTACTCGTAATTAACAGAGCTTATTACCAATGGAAATTTGCCGTGCTGGTGCCCTTAGTCTTTGATGATGATGACCCTTAGCAAATCAAAAAGAGGCTTACGTTCAGACAATCCTTTAGCGATAGGGCTCGAGATTGATTTTAATAATTCCATAATAAGAACTGAAAAAGGTAAAGTATCATATATACGCAAATGTTATATGCGTATCTACTTGTACGTGTTTACGTTTGAGTGTAATTGCATATATTTTACATTACGAAAAACTATAAAGAACGTCGAATTCTTGTTGAGAATACTTCAGAAACCCCAGCTCATTTTGAGGCGCATCCCGAAACTACCGGGTCTTTTCCAGATATCCAGTGGTAACAAACTTGGCAACCTGCTAAAATATGAACGTGGGCCCCTCGTTTTTCAAGACGAAGGGTTTTATATCGGAATCCGATCGAAGAGGGATCTCTTTCGTCACCAGTACCTTTTCAAAAGTTCTCATCCGAAAACACAACAATGGGGATCTTGTTCCCGAAATGAGCCATCCCGAACTCCGAAACCAATCTAGAGGGTTGCGACAGAAAGAAAGAGGGTGGAAGGGAGAAAAAATCCGCGTTCACCTGACTTGCGTCAAGAATATCGACGTAACAGATTTTATTTGTCCGTTTTGGTTCCAAATATAAGCTCCTTTGCATTTAAATCTTTCCGGCCATATTTCGAGAAGTTCGAGGTGCGTCCATGATAAGTCTCCAATTTTTTTTCTGAAAAAGTAGGTGCCACAAACAGTTGAAATTTCCATTACTTCTCGGCGTGATCTTTTTAAAGACAAGTTTTACAACGCCGTCGTTTTGGTTGCGTTGCTTCCAGAGCCGTAGTCAGGATTTGTCTATCGGAAGGGAAGGGGGTTAGAGATATGGAGGAAACATTGCATTGTCTATATTCCAGGGGCAGGAATACTTGTACCCAAAATCAAATGAAAATAGAAACTGATTTATTTTAACGTGTATACCCAGCGAATCTCCAGCGATGTTTTTGTGGAATAATTGCGAGAGGACATCCTCTCGCATGATATAAACAAAATTTGAATGAAAAACTTTGAAACCACTTCATAATTTACTATGATTTAATTTGTTTCTTTATTTTTTATTTATGGCCTCTTTTGCAGTCATCTTCAAGCAACGTATATTTAGAAATGATCTGTATTATCCAAGGTGAGCTGAAGAAGGACTAGAACGGGTAAAACGATTAAAATCGTTCCCATTTCCCATTGCGCCCATTTTGCTTCACGCTGAAATAAACAGATTTATGTTTATTTTTAATTCACACCGCAGAATATGAACGAACACTTGGATCTAAGAATCAAAACATTATTCCATCATCTGGCGAGGAATTATATAAAACCCAGCAATCGAACACCCAACAAAACGTTAATAAAGATAGAATGTTGGCAGGAAAAAAGATAAGGATTCTGCGGAGTCTGGGGAAACAGAATAAAGAGGAATTTAATTTTCTGTGGTGTGAAATTAAAATACACCTGTTTCATTCATAAAGGATTACCACTACAAGAAAGCCTTCATCAGCCAAAGGACTAATCATTCTTTTGGCGATGCAGTAATATTCCTTCGATGGGAGATCGAATTATGTACAGTTCCATCCATAAAAATCGAACGGCGTATTGCGTGGTGCATAGTATTAAGGGGAGAGGAATTTCTATGTTAACCCTTATAGTGCCAGGGGGGCGATCTATCGGCCCATGGGGTATGTGCGAAGAATGCCACGGGCCGATCTATCGGCCCGGTGTTTTTACGCTCACGCCTTTTCTTTTTTGTGCGTCGGATAGCTTTTGTAGCCATATTTTTANATGTTTGCTGTATTTTCAATTTATCCCAACCAATTACGAATCTAAGAAAACTTACTTCGAAAAAATTCAACCGATGTGACCTCGGTGTTTTAGAAGTTGATCAGTATGCCAACTGAAAAGGATATCGATCAACCTCCGAAACCAATAAAATGCCCGTATATAAGAAGTACTAAATCCCTTTTTTTGTTGTAAAAATTTACTTCGATAAATTCAATGAAGATGCGGCGAAGTCCAGGAAATCCTTATTAAATAAATGAGAAAATAAAGGAAACAATCTTTCCATCATTTCCTGAAATACGCAAAGTTATTAAATTTCAAATTACTTGGTGAAATTTCATTCCTTTCGTTATATTCAATTTCTAACAGATTACAACTCAACCAGGTACAGATTAAATGAAACAAATTCCTCATCGTCCCAATACTTCGTTTTCATTAACTTAAAACCTTAGCCAGAGAATAATTAACCGTAGGGATAGATTGAATATGACTACGATTTTTGGCATGTTAACGAGATTCCGAAAGCTATTACGCGCAGGGCATGTGATTCAGCTCACATAGCCATAGAAGAACCTACATCCGTGCACGATGATATGAATAGGAAAGACAGGCATTCCTCCAAATCCTACTAATCCATTTTTCATTAATCCCTCGACCGCTAACGAGCTATAGACCTGAACCATAGGAGAATTGCGGAGTAATGAGGTAGGAGATTAACTGGAAGCGCAAAAATGCACGTCTCGATTTCCGATGGGAGAAAGAAAAAAGAGAGGGTGGGAGGGAGGAGATGAGATAGGAAAATGGGTAACAGAGATGGAGAGAGAATAGAGGGAAGGAGTGTAGTATAGAAAAGTTCAGAAAGAAATGGAATAGAAAATAATACCACGAAAGAAAACGGGATAGACTAGTGTAGAATAAAATCGAAGAGAAGAGAATAGGAGACGAGAGAATATAGAAAAAAGAAAAGTAGAAGCAAAAGAAAATAGAAGATAATAGAAGAGAAAGTGATAGATTAAAAGAGAAAGAATGAAAGAGAGTCAAGAACAGTAAATAAAAGATAGGAGACAAAGATAGAAGAAAGAAAAACAGAAGATTATAAAAGTGAACGGAAAAGAAAAGTAAAAAAATAATAAAAGAAGANATTAAATTTCAAATTACTTGGTGAAATTTTCATTCCTTTCGTTATATTCAATTTCTAACAGATTACAACTCAACCAGGTACAGATTAAATGAAACAAATTCCTCATCGTCCCAATACTTCGTTTTCATTAACTTAAAACCTTAGCCAGAGAATAATTAACCGTAGGGATAGATTGAATATGACTACGATTTTTGGCATGTTAACGAGATTCCGAAAGCTATTACGCGCAGGGCATGTGATTCAGCTCACATAGCCATAGAAGAACCTACATCCGTGCACGATGATATGAATAGGAAAGACAGGCATTCCTCCAAATCCTACTAATCCATTTTTCATTAATCCCTCGACCGCTAACGAGCTATAGACCTGAACCATAGGAGAATTGCGGAGTAATGAGGTAGGAGATTAACTGGAAGCGCAAAAATGCACGTCTCGATTTCCGATGGGAGAAAGAAAAAATAGAGGGTGGGAGGGAGGAGATGAGATAGGAAAATGGGTAACAGAGATGGAGAGAGAATAGAGGGAAGCAGTACAGAAAGAAATGGAATAGAAAATAATACCACGAAAGAAAATGGGATAGACTAGTGTAGAATAAAATGGAAGAGAAGAGAATAGGAGACGAGATAATATAGAAAAAAGAAAAGTAGAAGCAAAAGAAAATAGAAGATAATAGAAGAGAAAGTGATAGATTAAAAGAGAAAGAATGAAAGAGAGTCAAGAACAGTAAATAAAAGATAGGAGACAAAGATAGAAGAAAGAAAAACAGAAGATTATAAAAGTGAACGGAAAAGAAAAGTAAAAAAATAATAAAAGAAGAGAAGAAAATAGTAAAAGAATGGAAAATTCAAAGGGGGAAAAAGAGAATATAAGAGAATGGAAGAGAATATTGGAGGATGTAAAATATGATTAAGAGAAAACAGAAGTTATATCAAAGAAAGTTAAGATCAGTGAATGGAGGAGAAGAAAGAATAAAGGAGAACGAATAGAAGAAAAAGAGAAGACAATAAAAGTGAAGGATAGAATAAAAGATAATTGAAAAGAAGAATAGAGTAAAAAAGAAAAAATGGGAAAAAAGAGATAAAGGAGAATGGAAGAAAACATAGATAGATATAGAATAGAATAAGAAAATACAATATAGCAGTATGAACGACCTAGGGCAGGGGTGGCGTACGTATGGCACGCGTACAAAAAGTTGCACTCGAGGGAATTTTTTGGCGCACGGAGCTCTGACGGCTTTATCCTTGTTACGCATTCTTCCCTAAAAAGACGTGCCAGACTAAATGCATGATTCTGTTCATTACTAATGATTATTTACGTCAGCTGTAAAATTTAAATCCTGCCATTGACATAATGAAATAGTTAATATCAGTATCTCAACCTATCGTTATGCACCATATAGTGCATATTCAGCGCATGCACCCCCTGCCACACGCCGAAAGACGGCTTGCAGGGTACTCACTAGACATATTAGCACGCAATTCCTTTATTAAAATGCCGCTTCTGCCATAAAAGGTTCGCCATCACTAACCCAGGATAATGCTTCCCAATCCNGTTAGAGACATGGAGGAAACATTGCATTGTCTATATTCCAGGGGCAGGAATACTTGTACCCAATATCTATTGAACTGATTTCAGAATGAAAAAAAACTTCGTAGTTTTCCACAGGGACTTTAATTGGCGACCGGTTACGTAAACGTACATCTTCAGGCACATAAAATACAGTTTCATAGCATATATATAGAATCCCCCTCCCCTTTCATCCCCTCAACCCTTCCACTGACCTATATATATGCTATGAAAATGTTTTTCCTGAGCCTGAAGATGTAAGTACGCTTACGAAATCGGTCACCAATTAAAGTCCCTGTGGAAAACTACGAAGTTTTTTTTTCATTCTATAATGTATTTTCACGAAGTCACGCCTTCGAATAACGATATAATTAGAAACTGATTTATTTTAACATATATGTCCTGCGAATCTCCATAGGTGTTTGTATGGGATAATTGCGAGAGGACATCCTCTCGCATGCTTTCCTTTATTTTTGGCTCTGTTCTCATGGGGGGAGGGTTTGAACCTCCATAACCACCCCCTTGGTTTTGCCTCTGATTGTTTCTGTGAACATTTCTTTGGGAGTGTGTCTCTCTCACTGAAAAATCGCTAGAAAATTGAGGAGTCTTCAAGTTTTAAGGTCTCTAATTTGCACGAAATCTAAGATAGCAGCATGCCGTGCGTATAAATTTTTAGATCTTATAACCTGAACTCACCTCAATTTCCTCTTGGGAGAAACACATCCCTAAGAAGTATTCTCAGAAGCCGTGGAATCATGGCGACGAAATTGCGAAAATGAGTAAATCTTCACGGAAATTACGTCAATGAGTAACATAAGTTTCAATTTTCTGGGACAAGTTCTTTTCCAGAAAATATTTGAATATCTTAAAACTTGAACGGACCTCGTGTTCCTGAGATGTGAATACTCATACGAGAATCATGAGCAAGTAATCGGGAAACTACGACCTTTCCTGACGTTCATTGCGGTCTCTTCCAACTTCGACTAAATTCAGAAGTTTACATTATCACACCAAGTGATGAATAAGACCGAAATGTGTGTGGACCGTCGCTTAAGAAACTCGTCTGACAAGTGAGNATTACTTCCATCCAGTGCCATGCTAAGAACTTCTGCTCTTTGCATATTCAACAAATTATCCTCTTCCATCTGTTACAAGTTTTAATGAAATATACTGTAACGTTACCGAAGGCTCCTTCGTGAAATATTTAGACGATGGAATTGGTTTGAGGTCGGTTATTTTCTCGCCTGCATTTAAGGGGCTCTTTCTCTAGGGTTTTTATCCATATGCTTTAACCCTCATATTCTATAAAAAACTCCGTCGACCTCCGATTGCATTCATTAAGATTAAAAAGGGCTTAAATGAAATTTTTAGCTTCAAGCTTGCGCGGGTATAACCGTTGCTTGTTTATTTATTTTTTCGAGGTCAGAATAAGGCGTATAAACGTCCTTATCTCTCGGTAACCGTAACTGGAGTGAATCCCAAGTACCTTCAAGTTATGAGCTTTTTTTCCAGCGCATGTGTGCTTATCAAGGGCGGATCCAAGTAAAGGTCGGTTGGGAGGGTTATAAAGGCGAATGCAACTTCTTTCCCCGGTAGCTCTTCCAGTTAAGGAATGAACCCAAAACGAGAATACAAGCAAATTTTTCAGTACTCTTAATTTTACGAGATTTGTTAAAAGGTTTCATCAATACAAAAAGTATTAAATAATTTTTAAAGCTGATTAAACTTTAAAACAATCGCACTTCAGTCGTTTGACTGAATTGCCCGATATTGTCTTCTTTCTTAGGAATTTCCACATTCACTTGTCAGTGTACTTATGTACGAATATGTTTGCGGGACTTTTCGGTAGATTAAGCGGCGACTGGCGAGGAACCGCAATCATTACAGTACTAGTAATTATCCCAAGAATTTTTACAATACACAATGCTATGTTACACAATCCACGATGTTCTAATTAGTAATTTACGAAAAATACTGAGTATATTACAATTTTTTAAATATTTGCTTAAAAACGCTAAGAATTGTATCGATATTCGAAGGTGTGACTTCGTAGAAAGACATTGTAGAATAAAAAGAAACTGTACTTTTCCACAGGGACTTAAATTAACCACCTCACGTTCCTGAACCCCTTACACCTCTTCTTCCTACCAGCCAAATTATACTCCTGATGCACCCACACCTTCCCCCTCCCCATTCATCCCCTCGACCCTTCCACTATCCTATATATATGCTATGAAAATGTTTTTCCTGAGCCTGAAGATGTAAGTACGCTTACGAAACCGGTCACTAATTAAATTCCCTGTGGAAAACTACGTAGTTTTTTTTCATTCTATAATGTCTTTTCACGAAGTCACTCCTTCAAATAACGATATAATTAGAAACTGATTTATTTTAACATATATGTCCTGCGAATCTCCAGAGGTGTTTATATGGCATAATTGCGAGAGGACATCCTCTCGCATGCTTTCCTTTATTTTTGGCTCTCTTCTCATGGGGGGAGGGTTTGAACCCCCATAACCACCCCCTTGGTTTTGCCTCTGATTGCTTCTATGAACATTTCTTTAGGAGTGTGTCTTTCCCGCTGAAAAATCGCTACAAAATTGAGGAGTCTTCGAGTTTTAAGGTCTCCAATTTGCACGAAATCTAAGATGGCAGCATGCCGTGCGTATAAATTTTTAGATCTTATAACCTGAACTCACCTCAATTTCCTCTTGGGAGAAACACATCCCTAAGAAGTATTCTCAGAAGCCGTGGAATCATGGCGGCGAAATTGCGAAAATGAGTAAATCTTCACGGAAATTACGTCANCCAAATTGGCAACACCGCGCGCCGATCTCCCATAAGAAATGCACGGGGCCATAAGAAATCCATTGTGTCTTCATGATGTTGGACAGAGAATAGTGGTGACAATAGCATTGCCTCCTCTGAGTCAAATATGTGATGTGAATATAAATATTACATGTTCCTATACACTATACTTTTGTCGGAGTAAAAACTCGCATGCAACGAAATGAAGCGTAGCGTATTTTTATTTACAGTTTTAACATCAACTGAAAGATTAATGAAAAGATGAAGGATTGCCTTACACCTACAAGAACATAAATAAATTTCCAAATTAACGAGCGTCATCCGGGTAATCGCAATCAAGATCTGAGATAAAATGGTCAGGAATGAAAATCCACCAAAAGTATCGTAAAGTAGCGTTCATTAGGCAAAAAATAGTTTCAAGTGAACGGTAATTCGTAAATTTTTCCAGACAGACAGATTAAATTTAAAATATCTTCTATTTGAAAAATGGGCGGAAAGAAAATTTTAAAGGAACTTTAAAGGGACATCTCGGCGCAGCCCCATTTTATTCTCCGCAATATGTAACAAAAAGCCCCGACAAATGAAATTTTCTCGTGGATTCCCTACATCAACCCTACCCATGACGCTCTCCAAACGCTCCACGGAAAAATTAAATAATGCGAAGAAAAACGCCTCGCTACGTTACCTCCCGCTTCGTTGCCAGTATGTAATCGCCCATAAAAATACATGAATTTGTTCATGACGCCACGCCACTCTCCGTTGTTGTGTGTTTTCACCATTACGTAGCTCCAAAACTGGCTCAATTCATTAAAAATAGCGTCGACTTAGGTTTGTTTGACCGAGATGTTACGATACAATAGCCAGCCTTTTTACATCCTATTCAACCGCTGGAATGATCAACTACAAAAATTACAAAAATTATAAAAAATGTCTCTACAATTTTTAGTACCATAAAGTTCGTTGCTTCATTTTATTTTCCGATATTTTATTATATTGTAGCAGGGATTTGCAAGCAAATTAAGACATATAATGAATGTTTTATAATATAATACTGTAATTTATAAATGTTGATTCAGGTATAGCGTTTTCCGAAAGGTTAATATGGATCAAATACATTCCTGCGGAGTGATTATGTGATTTTTCTTTCCTTTTACCTGACTAACCACAATACCTTGGGCAATCTATACGCGTCTGAAAGAAATATTTCACACTGATCCAAAAGAAAAACGCTGCCAAAGCTGTTGGAGGCAAAATAATCTAGTTTTCAATTAAATTAAACAATGAATGTACGAAGAATAAATTCAATAACAATCATCGTATGTAGTATAAGGAAGTAATGGATAGGATTAAGGAAAGGTACTAATCACGGAAGAGCCGTGCGGCTGTAACTCAAGGACTACATAACAGTTGTGAAAATAGCGACATGGCTGGGACTCAAACCCAGTCTCTCTCTTACGGACTCTCCCACTTTCCGGGCAGGTATTCTAACTTCTTAAGTACCATTCCGCGTCTCTTTCACACTGTTTGTGAATGTTTTCGTGAGCAAGGCGATATTCCATATAGCGAAGCCTCCATATTCAGTCGCACAAACTGCTGCCAGATGGTTCTCACATATTTTTCACACCTGTTATTCCTTTGGATTCAGCCGCACGGCTCTTCCTTGCTTAGTAATTTACATTTCCTTAATCCTTGTGATTTCCTTAGGGGGGTTAACATCATAAGACCGCTTTTGTGAGTTGTGTGTCTCTGTTAGAATCCTCTAACGGTAGTTAGTACCACTACGTGGAGGCTACTCATTTTACGCACAAACACATTCCAAAACAGTGTCGAATAGACGCGGAATGGTAGTTCAGTGGTTAGAATACCTTCCAGGAAAGTGCGAGACCTGTGTTCGAATCCCAGTCATGTCGCTATTTTTCACATATGTTATTCCTTGGAAGTAATGGCTCTTTAATGCAAGTCCCTACTTTACCAAGACAAAGGTTGAACAAACAGAACAATATCTTGAACAACAAACTGCAGACAGTTGCATCGAGAAACCGGTTATACAACACTATAACTACCTCATAGAGTATAAATCTCCTCCTCCGTATTGAAATTACCAAAGAAATACGTATATCAATCACGACCAGATTCATAGACGTCTGAAATATTATGATAAAAGTTATGGGAAAATATAGCCAAAGTAGTGTATGTTTTATTAAAGTATCTTTCATTTTAGTGGAGCACCTTTCATTCTTTCCTTTATTTTAAGCTTTGTAAAAATGTCGACATTTTGATTTTTTTTATTTCAATAAAAACCAGTGATCCAATCACATGACCTTATAGAACACCATCGGCCTCGTCGTTTAATTAAACTTACGGCTGCAAAACGACCACGAGCTCTACGCTTCGTATTCAAAACCAGCAGCCAACTTCCGATAGGTTTTGCGATCCGATTACCCCACTGTGTATTATGCTCGACATCAGGAAGAATTCCAGAGAAATGAATTTTTGACTGAATTCTTCCATACAAGTAGCGATAGAGATTCCATGCAACGCTTGGGCGTGATCTGCGATGCACAGCTGCGTTGAACAGAAAAGGACGTACCTGAAATCCATCTAAAACTATATTACCCCAGAGGAAATAGCATTTGAATAATAAAGAAGTAAAACCGAAGCGGTCTCGAGGCGATCTAAAATTGGTGCCTCAACATGCCAAGATTCTGATCGAAAACAGAAGGGAAATGCGCATTCTGAACAGGTCGTCTATATACATGTGAATATAATAACTCAACACAATATCTTACGTTTGATATGGAAACTCGGGCACAAAAAAACGCTCCAGAGAAACTGAAATACCTGATTCAGTAACAGTAACTCGTGCAGCCTATCTCTAATTCACTATGATGAAGATGCATACATAAATATGCTGATAGAGTTGGAGATGAGTGCTCTGCAAATCATTACCTTTGACCTGGAAAGACATGTCTATATAAATACAAGCCGCCTGCAAGCTGCCTTTCATCGTGTGGAACAGAGTTCATGCATCATGCATCTATTTACCTAATCGATTACTTTCGCGTGTCGTACGCCGAAAAAAATGATTTCTTGAATCGATTCGTTCTAGCATCTATTTCCCTGCTCTTCGTCGCAATGTCAGAACGGCCTATGTAATATGGAGGACGCATTGTATCGGCTAGATATCGTTGAATATGTGTAAAATCAACTTAATATAAAATTTAATGCTAATAAGTTCATGAATTACTCGTAATTAACAGAGCTTATTACCAATGGAAATTTGCCGTGCTGGTGCCCTTAGTCTTTGATGATGATGACCCTTAGCAAATCAAAANAAGAGCCAAAAAAATATACCTATACGAATGCAGACAAGTTGGACAATCTGCTCTCAGCAGAAAAATAGAAAATGTTACGACTGGTATCCCTCATAATAAAGAAAGGCTCCAAATATTGGACAACAATGAGAAACAAAAAGTTAACGGCAAAATAAAAATACTCAAATCAATGAAAGTAAACTAGAGAGTTACTGTACAATTTTCCTGAAACACGGACAGATTTAAAAGTTTTCAGTCCATTAGGTATAGAACCCCAGAAACTACAATCAGGAAGGATTGTAAGCACGTCATATATTTATAAATATAAAAACACTTCTCCTAATATTACAACAATGTATATGAATATTAACACAACATACAACTCACTATAGGTTAAATCGATATGGCGATACCATTTTATACCGAACTAATGTAAATAAGCACTCTTCTACGTACTTTAATCAAATTAAAATAATTACAGATCATTTTGTTGACGGGATGTGAAATCTAATCAATGACACTATTTCAACACCGATATAGTAAAGCGACAACCAAAAGTACCAAATCCAACCACAATCCATAACACTACACACGACCATAAAGCGAAACTGAGGACCGTAAGTCTCGACCGCAACTGGGTCCGCCCTCTGGTAATTTGAAATATTTTGGGGGCGCAAAATAAAAGTTTTCTGATTGATAAATTTTAATTCCTCCTATTGTAAATTCTACCTAATGTTAATGGAAAATTAATTAAAAAGTACTAAGGAAATTAAAAACAATATGACATGTAAAACAATAAGAAATATAAAAACATTTAACTTTGTAGTAAATTTTTCAAGAAAAGAAATGGACTATGAAACAGAGAACCATTCCAAATAGAGTATGAAAATAGAATCATAGTTTATCCTCATCGCCCTTGCATAATTTTGTAATGCAAGGGTGATGAGGGTAAACTAGACTTCAGGGAAAAGATTCTGATAATGGAAAAAAACGGAAAAAGAAAAGTTCCGAGAGACTACCAAGCGTCAGTAAAAAGATTTAACTGAGAGTAATTTTAGAAATTTTACGTGAATAAGCATATAAAATCATTTTTTAAAGAGTTTATAAAATCTCTAAAAGTTTCTAATGCAATAAACTATCTTCGGGCCGTCTCAAGATTTTCCAAGGCAACAGACAACGTCAATACGAAGCTGAAAATATATAATACTACATGGCAATCAACAGCTACAGCACAAGCATAGAAAGCGTTAAATAAACTTAGGCGATATCCAATTATCTGGTTATCTTCTTCTGTTAATCATTATTGTCAAATAGTTCAGTCATATTTCTCCCAAACATGATTTATATTCTGAGAAGGGACCGACAATTTCCTTAGGCGAGCAATTCCAGTTAACTGCTTCTTTTCATGAAAGAATTCAACCTTACCAGTTTACATGCTAGTGTAGGCAGTGAAATAATGGAAAGATATTAGAGTTGGCCCTTCATTTCGGCAGATATTGCAGATTTAGGGGCGAATGATGAGATTGAAGAGAGGGATGAGAAACAGAGAAAGAGAAGAGAAATGGGAGAATCTTTTGTTCGGTCCTTGGGATCGTTATGAGAGGATGAGTGAAGGATGGCCGGAGGGGATTTAGTGCTCGCATCTGTAGTGAGGGGGATTAGAGAGTGAGGAAACGGGAAGGAGCTCCTGTCCTCCCGCATGCCGCTTGACATGCGGGTCACGCCGCGGAAGCTGTTGGAAAGGCACAGGAGATAATGTGTGGGTGATGCTCGCCCACGACTTCCCCGATCGATTTCGGAGAGGGAGTACGCTCGGCTCCATTGCAGCCCGCTATTATTTCGAGAATTGCGATTTGGGGAAATAGGAGAGGGAAATTATAATAAAAAGGATTTTTAATGGAACTGCGAACGGGAGGTCAAATGCGAGGGAAGTGAAAATATAAAAGGAGTGAAAGGGAGGGGGTCTGAAGGTGGATGAAGTTAACTAGTATCGGTGACCTGAGGGGAATCGTGAGTGGGAGATATGGTAAGTGGAAGTTGCGATCAAAGGGACTGATTGTGCTGAGGACTCAAAGGTGGGAAATGGTTTCCGATTTAAGGTGAAATCATACTACTATTATTCTACTGTATTATTACTATTATGGGCGATACATTTCGTTATAATCGTTACGTCAAATCAGTGAGCATTACTCAGATCCTTAAAAACGCACCATGGGAATCTATAAATGACAGAAGATTCACTCAGAGACTTAGGCCTGGTGCTATAATGTATACTTAAAGTGGACTTTAAGTGAAGTTCGCTTTAAGCCCTGGTATTATTAATAAAAATAAATAAATAAAAACGTCTTTATTGGGCGAAATTGGACTAAATTGGACTAAAGAGTCCCATCTTCCATAGAATAAAGGAGAACGAATAGAAGAAAAAGAGAAGACAATAAAAGTGAAGGATAGAATAAAAGATAATTGAAAAGAATAATAGAGTAAAAAAGAAAAAATGGGAAAAAGGGGATAAAGGAGAATGGAAGAAAACATAGATAGATATAGAATAGAATAAGAAAATACAATATAGCAGTATGAACGACCTAGGGCGGGGGTGGCGTACGTATGGCACGCGTACAAAAAGTTGCACTCGAGGGAATTTTTTGGCGCACGGAGCTCTGACGGCTTTATCCTTGTTACGCATTCTTCCCTAAAAAGACGTGCCAGACTAAATGCATGATTCTGTTCATTACTAATGATTATTTACGTCAGCTGTAAAATTTAAATCCTGCCATTGACATAATGAAATAGTTAATATCAGTATCTCAACCTATCGTTATGCACCATATAGTGCATATTCAGCGCATGCACCCCCTGCCACACGCCGAAAGACGGCTTGCAGGGTACTCACTAGACATATTAGCACGCAATTCCTTTATTAAAATGCCGCTTCTGCCATAAAAGGTTCGCCATCACTAACCCAGGATAATGCTTCCCAATCCTCGGTACACTGGCATACCAAGAAAAATGTCTAGGCGCACTGCATAAGATTTCAGCATAACAAACCCTTAAAATATTTTGTTTTCAACTCTTTCTTCCTAAATATTATGTTTTTCAACGGAAGATATCGATGAATATAGGAAGATATTTTCTTCCAAATTGGCTGTCTCTTCATGAATATTCGAAACCAAATTCCATCAAGTATTTCCGTGATTTAATGCTCAGTGAAGTTTGATTTAGTATGTGTTTTCGTCGTAGAAACGTTAAGTTTGGGAAGTACAGCATTGGGCAAATAAATCCACAAAGAGCCAAAAAAATATACCTATACGAATGCAGACAAGTTGGACAATCTGCTCTCAGCAGAAAAATAGAAAATGTTACGACTGGTATCCCTCATAATAAAGAAAGGCTCCAAATATTGGACAACAATGAAAAACAGAAAGTTAACGGCAAAATAAAAATACTCAAATCAATGAAAGTAAACTAGAGAGTTACTGTAAAATTTTCCTGAAACACGGACAGATTTAAAAGTTTTCAGTCCATTAGGTATAGAACCCCAGAAACTACAATCAGGAAGGATTGTAAGCACGTCATATATTTATAAATATAAAAACACTTCTCCTAATATTACAACAATGTATATGAATATTAACACAACATACAACTCACTATAGGTTAAATCGATATGGCGATACCATTTTATACCGAACTAATGTAAATAAGCACTCTTCTACGTACTTTAATCAAATTAAAATAATTACAGATCATTTTGTTGACGGGATGTGAAATCTAATCAATGGCACTATTTCAACACCGATATAGTAAAGCGACAACCAAAAGTACCAAATCCAACCACAATCCATAACACTACACACGACCATAAAGCGAAACTGAGGACCGTAAGTCTCGACCGCAACTGGGTCCGCCCTCTGGTAATTTGAAATATTTTGGGGGCGCAAAATAAAAGTTTTCTGATTGATAAATTTTAATTCCTCCTATTGTAAATTCTACCTAATGTTAATGGAAAATTAATTAAAAAGTACTAAGGAAATTAAAAACAATATGACATGTAAAACAATAAGAAATATAAAAACATTTAACTTTGTAGTAAATTTTTCAAGAAAAGAAATGGACTATGAAACAGAGAACCATTCCAAATAGAGTATGAAAATAGAATCATAGTTTATCCTCATCGCCCTTGCATAATTTTGTAATGCAAGGGTGATGAGGGTAAACTAGACTTCAGGGAAAAGATTCTGATAATGGAAAAAAACGGAAAAAGAAAAGTTCCGAGAGACTACCAAGCGTCAGTAAAAAGANCATTCAAAATCTGTGGCGTTTATTAATGCTATGTTAGTTGCAAACTAGCTGGCATAACAATCGAACCCTTTTATTTTTTATTAGTAAGTTTGTGAATGAAAAATCCTAGAAAAATAAAACAAGCTACCAGAGGAATATAAATTCCAAAAGTGGGAAAGAATAAAACGGTTCAAATCGGTTCGACGTTGAAATAAACCGAAACTGAATCGAGCTTTGTTTTGTTTTTTTTTTCGCTCAATCGAAGTGAAAACCGCAACGAAATATATTACGTTTCGATGCCCTTGGTACTACTGACCACCCAACTTTCAGCCCACCCGTCCTGCCAACACCTCATTCGCCCACGTAGGAATTCTGCGTCGAGTTGAAGAAAGGGTGACTGTGGAGTATAAGTTACGGGTAGATAAATTCGAATGGTATTGAAGGGTGAGCGAAGGAAAGGAAAGTGCCAGGGGAGGAAAGTGTATGCTCGCACGGGCGCACCTGCAGATCTAAAAGCGAAAGACCCACTTGGGAGAAGAAAACCGTCGGTTGGACTTCATTTTTTCACCAGCCTTATCGTCATTCTAAATGTAAGAGGGAAAAGTTTATAGAACGCCTCTCCCCATTTCCCTTCCTTGGCGCGAAATATCTTTGCCTACGTCGGTCCAAAGAGAAACTTCTTCCTTTGAGGGAGTGGTTTTTGGGACCAAGGAGGACAGAAGGATGGGGACCGGAAGTTTCCGCGAAGATCAATTCTCCAGAGATCAACTCCCCAAAATGTGGTCGCTCGATGGTCCTTCGCAGTTCTGCGAGTCATTACTCTTAAGAGATTAATCGACATTTGCGAAAGTTTTTTTGCGTAATCGACCTTGATATTTTATCTCCACATCCTTAACATAGATCAGAAGAAAGACAAATACAACTTTCAGTCAAATTAATATATCGAATTAAGACATAGTTATTTATTGCCCACAGTAACCCTTGGGCAGTCCGGTTGAAAGCTTATGGCAGTAGTTTTCCGATCAGGACCCGTCTATCTTACGAAGACTGCATTAGAAAGGGGATTGCGATCCAATGGACCAATGGCTTATTACATAGCTATTTTTTTTCACCTCCTATGGTACTTCTCCTTCGCTCCGTAAACAAAGAGCAAAATTTTTCAACCTGACTGTTGAATTCTACCATAAATTATGCATTGCTTCCCATGTAACTATATGTCCTTGTTCCAAATATAAATAATTCGAGATATTAATTGGGTATTTGTGGTGGATTTCTGCATATGGAATGGATAAGAGCGGATGTATGATTAATTGTAATTATAATAATAGCAATAATGGTAATACATCAAGTTTATGATAAGTCTGATGATGCTTCAAACGTTTCTATTCATTCATTTCTTGCGTTGTTTTTAAAGTTCGAAAAATACAGGAATCAGTAAACCCGTTTTTGCAGAAATTCTTTTTTATATCTTAAATTAGTTGACCCTATGTACAAAACTACAGGGTTTCATTCACATTACGAATTAAATCGAGCAATATTCGTGGGAACATAACCGTAATTAATCTGATTGAAGATACTTTCTCTACATTTAATTTTACTAATCCTTCTTTGGAGAACTGCAAATGAAGTTTAACAGTTCAGTCAGAATTTGGGTCATTTTGTTCGCCGCTATCTAATTCCCTAACAAATACTTAAGAAAAACAGATTGCTGGTAGGAATGAGGCTTAGAAATGTAGTATTCGACAAAACATTAAGAATTATTGTTTTAAATCTAAAACACGTACGTAGGTGTGATTCAGATGCTAGACATCAGTACGTATGATTCATATGTATGCCAATAGATTGCAAGCGAGCTCCTAGATACGTTCTCCACTAACTGACAAATGGGCGTATGCATTTTTGGAAATACACGTACAATTTTTCAAATAGTAATACATTTTAAATCATTTCAACGGACTTTGTAGGAGATTTTTAATTCTTTTAACTGCCTTGTATTGTTACTTTAAAGTCATTTATTTATAATCACTTCCTTAAGGACTCTGCTCACGTACTCCAATATCCAAGGTAAAATAACATTGTAACAGCTCTTTCCGTCACTATTGGACTATTTATCCAATATTTTGCCCCGTTTTATCAGGATTTTCGGTTAGTTGATAATGATTAATAGTTCAGATTAAAAGTTTATTCTTGCTCTGCACTCGATGTAATAACACACGAGAAAGAAATAAATCAAACTAATACATGTGGGTGCTAGCTGGGAATCTAATCCGAAACTTAAGCGTCATTCCGTAAGCAATTCCCCTCTATCAGAACTAGTATAAGACCGTGTACACAGGGGATCGAACCGGGGGCATTGCATCTTAAGGGATTAGGCAATAATCATATCGTAGCGGGTACGTGTTGGGCAGGGGTTCTCAAAGCGATCTATGTCGATCCTCAGGGACCGATTCTAAAGTCCCAGCGGTGTGTGAAGGCTTTGGAATCGATGTGCAATGATATTACTCTTATGTTACCTCCGCATTCGTATTCTATTCGTATGCTATCCGCCTATCGAAATGCCGCAATGGATGTGCGAGCACTCGGCCTAAACTTTTACGTTGTTTATGGCTACTTCGCATCGATCGCGGGTAAAGGGAGTTTTTCCAGCGACGGCAGTCACATCTGTGTCTCAGTTGTCCCTGTCTGCTTTCCTATGAGATCTACTGTGATAGCAGAAAGACCAAAATGATGCCGAAGCATTTACGTCCGTCAGATTTGCATCCGAAGACACTTGCGCTGTCATAAATATGCTTTTCTGATGAAGTTCTCCTTGAGCCACAGACGGGCTGATTCCAAGCAATAAAATTTTATTAGAATAATTTATAATCCTTTTAAAAATTATATAGTTATTAAACTTGATATACTATTTCAATATTTTCAGGGGTTTGAAGTATGATATATAAGCATTTTACTACGATAAGCCAACTAGCCCAAAGATCCAACTAGCTTGTTGGATATAATTGCATTTTTGACTGAAAATTTCCCTTTGTACATATCTGCCACGTTGACTTAAAATAATTCCTCTCCGCGGCTCATTTTGTCACTAACTAAATCACGTCCTCTATCGTCATACTTAATAACAATCTTACATCGTTTCTGGAAGAGCTTCAAAAATGTTCTAAAGTTCATTTCAATGTATTTTTTATGGGAGGATTTTGAACCAGCCTGACGTCGAACCCAGAACCTTTGCGGGAGACCGCAATGCACAATACGTTACGGAAGAAATTCTTCTTTTTATATCTAGTTTCAAGTCAAAATCTTTTCAGAAAGTTCCTTACAAACATTCAGAGTTTCCCATTAATTTCTTATGGAAGAATTTTCAACGCGCCGTGGTGTGAGGTCGAAGAGGGAAGGCCGTTTTTACAGCGTTGCAGCAAGTCTCGCAAAACACTTTTCTGGCGTGTCCTTAATCTTATGTTACCCGCACTGATTCACCTTTTTATGCTCCCCAATGTGCTCTTAAATGCCACATGGGATCTTGAATTGGAAACTCAATAGAACAGGAAATGGAAAGTTTATGCCAACTTGCGCGTCCCTAATTACCCATGAATAGACATGGGTCTCTAACAGTTCCAACAAGTTCTCAAAAGGGGGGATGGACTGGAAACTTTAAGTTACAATAGATCGCTCCCTTTGGCTATTTGTACAGTCGGAGAAAGACGCAACTTTCTCATTAAAAGTCCCATTACTTTTTCGTATACATTATATTCGTATTCGTATATTCGTATACATTATTCTAATTACTAGGTATATATACTTGTTCTACATGAATGTGCTAGTTAGTAAGCAAGTTTAGTTACTACTTATTAACAAAATTTATATGTATTTGTGATCGCATAGGTAATCGATATCTGTAAATATAACTAGTCTATCCTAATCATGTTAAATCAGCATTGCAATGATTACAAATTTTCAATTAATTTTGTAATTTAAATTCAGCTTATGTTTTGAATATTGCATTACGGTATAATTTCTCCTTATTTAATGCTGTGAAAAGTGTTTTTCAAACGACCATTGTGCATATCTATGCACTCTTTAAACTCCTAGGAATCAAACTCCGTGAGAAAACCAAAGACGAATACCTCAACTTATATTATAGCCTAATTGACTCTAACGCTTTTTATAGGTAATGGTGGAGGGTGGGAGGAACCAACCTTCAGGCTAATGACTTTACTTTGTGTTCTTTATGGCAAATAAATTGTGCGCGTTATTAAATACTTCATTATAGACGTCCCCAAAATCTGTAGCGTACTCTAAGAGGCACTTTATGGAAGAAATAGGAGTTCCGCCCATTTTGGGCGGAAACCAACCAACCAAACGTACATTTTCTCGAATCCCTGGCACTGTTTAACCTCACGCAAATTTATAATGGCAAAGTTTGCCCCGCTCTAGTTCCTTTACTGCTTTATGTAATGAGAAATACGCAAATAAATGCGGGAAAAGGCTCGGATAGGAAGTATAGACGACAGAAAAGAGGGAAAACTGACGGAGAAGTGAGAAATAGGAAGTGATAGATAGGGCGGTGTCGGAGTTCATGAGGAGGAAGTTCAAGTGGCTCCCCAAACAGCGTCCCTTCGAATTGGCCGTCTGCCCTCTTGTGATGCCACCCTCGCCCCTTCCCGCCCTAGGCTCCACCTTCTCCCTCCGCCTCCAGCCATATCTACCACCCCCACGACACCGATATTAATCACGGACCGAAAAAACCTTAAGTATATCACTCGGGCTAATTCATTTACTTTCAAGGAAAAGGGTTTAGGTGACTTGGCACGACAAGTCGTGCATCTAGAAAAATTCCCAAGGAATTTTCATTTACTTTCGACGATCACTAGGGGAGGAATATTTTCCGATGAACTACACGTGAGAGAATTCGTTGTTGAAGAGAAAAGAAACGTGCAAATTGCGGTGAAGCATGGGTTTTGGTAAAATGAAAAAGACTGAGTCGATGGTCTGTCCGTAAAGTATTCAGCCTGAATTCTTCTCGCATCAGTTATCGAATTCTCTGGAGATAGAATGAGCAATGGCGGGCTTATCGTTGGGCGCAGTAGTCACTAAGAGCCTCAACCACATGGCGGCCTCAGTAAGACTGAACTAATAAACTCTCAATAACAATTGTTCTGATTTTTTGCTTGCACAGAAATTTATATTTATTAAGTAAGTTACATAATACGTTTATAGAATATATCACATTCTTTATCACTTAATAATGAAAAAATTATATCCATAACTCATTGCAATTTATGGAAGTACTATTTATTGTAATTTAAAACTTGTTTATTCTTAGTAAAAGTACTGAGATTTCTATGGCATCTATTTGTGCGTTTTGTAAAAAATTCGAATTTCTACTCGTAATTCCTACTGCGGGCCTCAATCTTACCATTGTATCTAAGTACTATTTATTGTAATTTAAAACTTGTTTATTCTTAGTAAAAGTACTGAGATTGCTATGGCATCTATTTGTGCGTTTTGTAAAAAATTCGAATTTCTACTCGTAATTCCTACTGCGGGCCTCAATCTTACCATTGTATCTAGAGTCTCTGATAGCTTAAATCCACCATCGGAATGAGGCTTACCAGGAAAGGAGAGGAATAACAAAAATTGTGCTAATTTATAAATAAGAAATGAAAAACTTTGCACTTTCCACAAAGTTTTTCCTTTTTAATCTATGGCGTTCCACCAAGTAAGGCTAAAACATAATGATCATACTACTAATTTTTAAATTGTCGTTAGTTTTCGATTTCTTCAAATTTCTATGTGGGATTATGAAAACAAAATGGCCTCTCTTCCACCTAACCTTTGGGGATGTTACATTGCATAACTACTAATATTACATGAATAATTAAAATAATTAGCTAAAATTAACTTGAATCTATGTAAGTAAAATCTCAACAATAATTCAAACATGGATAAAAGAAAAATTCTAAATAAAGTATATAAAATATTGCTAATATAAACAAATAGATATAACTAAATATAGATACTTATAAAACTACAAAGATTTGGGTTGTAGGGAAAAACTACTCAACTGAAGGTTTTTGGAGAAAAACCCACGATACGGAAAAACACCCACACGAGAAGAGGGGCGAAAAAAAAACCGCGAAAACACAGAGGTGATAAATGCACTATAAGTAAAGGAAGCTGTAGGTATATTCAAACAATTTGTATCGTCACTCGTGATGGTACATCGGCACATTCGTCCCTCATCGGACGTGTAAACAATGGTATAACTCTGAAAAGGGTGGAAAGAGAAAGAGAGTAATCTGGTTTATAGAATAGGTGAATAACTAATAGGTCACATATGCTTAATATGAAATACGGCAGTAAAAAGAATGAAAAGAATGGAAATGACTATTATGACTAAGAACATTATGGAAAGGCAATGTAAGCATAAAATAAAAGTAGTTAATATTTTAACGATTTTCATTGTTTTTAATTTTATCTTTGAGAATAATTAATGGTCTCATGAGATTGCAAGAGTAGAACTAGCTAAACTACCCAAAAAGCGAATCGTTTGGCATTTCCTCCTAATTAAAGCTTTCTTCCGAGAAAGCAAAATCTCCTACGGAAAATATTTTCCCGGAAAATACGAGGAAAAACAACTGCGAAGCAAATAAGATCGTGTAACAAAACTAACCTCATAAATTATGTCCTTCGAAAATTATGCTATAAATTTTGCACTGAGGGGCTGGAGCCCCTCCAGTGGTGAAGTCCCTCATTTTCAGTAATTAGATTCCAGAAATGTTATTTAAATCTCTGTACCTGGAATAATGGTGTACATGTTACTGGGTAGAATGTTAGGACGTACGAAATAAAACAGCGACGCTTCATAGCGTTACATAATGCCAGATTTTTCATTTTTAAGTAGGTAATATTTCGTGAGCGTAATTAGAGCACATCCAGGGGGCGCCGGTAGAGCTCATGTACGAAGCTGAAAGCCAACGATGTGTTTAGAAAGGAGTGTAACTCCGTCTAAAGCGCGCGGCCGTGATTTTGTTTTTAGAAGTACCTGGTACAAAATTCTAGTGCCTCGAACTAACATCATCAATCCCCGCTTAAAAGCAAGGTCGAGGTAACAACCTGCGCGCGGAATCGCTCTATTAGCTCGAAAAACATGCATAGTTTCGCCCAGAGATTTACAAAATAAGAATGCCTTTTTTTTTCAAAGATCTCTTTAGTGCTTCGGCATTGAAATGCATCTCTATGTGAGAGGGAAAAGTGGGTTACGCAGATTCGTGTATAATCAGGACAAACCCGTGCTGGGAAAAGAAATAAGGGAATATTTATGTTTTTCCTTATGTGGAAAAATAAATCTGATTTTTCGCAACGCTTTCTGGTTCAATAGAGACAACCTTTACTTTAACCTTTACCTTTACTTTAATTTACTGTTCTATATACTGTTGTAAACAAACTTATAGAAGATAAGTTCTTTTTATGTATTCCAAAATCAGTGTACCCTAAAACAATGTTCTGCGGAACAATAGTGTGAGGTTGTGAGGAAAGCAAACGTATCTTAGTCCTTATCTTGCCTATTCGTCCTATACTCTCTTTAGAGCTTGTGGTAGCTAATGGTTAAGGGGTTGATGGTCCTACGCACCTCACCACTCATCTTCCTCTTTCTTCCTATATCTTCTTTAGAGCTTCTGGTAACTAATGGTTACGGATTAGATGGTTCAACAAGCGTTTTGACTAAGGGCTTCATATTTTCATGCTTTCGTATCTCAGACAGCAAAACCTTCTGATTTCGTAAGGAAACGGTAAACAGATTCAGTTACTTTTTGCATCATGCATGCAAATAAGTAAGAGTTGTCCAAAATGTAACCATCCAGATGAATTAATATTTCCTTCATTAAATAAACAAGGCTGCATTGGGTAAAATAAAATACTGCGCTAATTCTATCTCTGAATTTTGACGGGACTAAGAGTACGTAGATAACTAGGGGCTTTTCTGCTGGCACACTTTATCGATTAGACAAATAAATAGCGTTAGCTGTTTGATATCCTGTAGGCATCGGTTTAACAAGATCTCAGTACGGTCACATTCAATAACAAAAAATTGAAACATGCCTGAGCGATTCCGTCGACCTCTATCCTGATGAATTTAGATGAAAAGTTTGTCAAAAAAATGCCACGACTGATCGAATCAAAAAATACAAATTCACCGTTATGAATTTATTCCGAAATTTATAAAGTTATGAATAATTGCTTCATTTATTTGAGAAATAACGATTCTTGACGAGATAATTTGCTTTCTAAAAAGCTAATTTTTTGCGGAATGGATATTTTATAGCGTTTTTTCATTACAAAAATTTCTTGATCTTTTATAGCAATTTCTCATAGAAATTTCTTTTACTTAAACACAAGTTTTATGAAATTTTGATGTATTTAACTAAATATAAATTTCTTCTTATTGAAATAATTTCTGATAGAGCGAATTAAGTTTTCCGAGAATATTAAGAGAAACCCCCATTAAGAAGTTCATACTCGTTAGCACCTGGGAAAAGGTCAAAGAAGCTTTGTTACTTACAGAAAGTTGATTATAAATTCTAGCCCATGGGAAATGCATCCAAAATTCGGAATAATGAAATGCGTTTAACTCTTTAAAGATAATAACCTGCGAACGGTATATTTTATAAAGTTTGTATGTAATGAAAGTAGAATGGAAAGGCCAAGCAGTTACATTTTTCTGTTGATTAGTCATAAAGCCATTGTGAATTCAATATAGGTCAAATTCAGCTGTAAAGTACCACTGAAATTTCTACAATTTTGATAATATCTTCTTGTGTACGAAAAAAGGATCAAGATACAAGACGAATGAATTTGACATGTTCTGGCATTACCTTATGGAGATTTGTTATTATTAATTAAAATTCTTGCAGATAGGTTGCAATATATGTGGCTACGTCATCACAAGTCAAATACATTAGAGGGAATTATTCAATGTTATAATTACGAGTACAGTAACGTCGTCACAAATCCCACTCACGATATTCCAAATAACATTTATGTCCATTCGTAATCGCGCTAGGCGTTCATTGGTTACACTCGTTGAATATTTAGTTGTAAAATAGAGCAAATAAAATTATAAGAGGAAAATAATTTCTCGAGATGTTCTCTTGATTATTAGAAACCGGTTGAAAATTCAAACTTTGAGAAGCTTTTCGTCAAGATCAATATGGAAAATCTGAAAATGTATATTCTGATGATGAAGGAGTTTCTTCACCCTGTGAACAAGATTGGCGTGATGTGGTGTTACAGAAGGATGCTTAAGATATCTTATGAACAAGGAAGTACTCAAAATGGCCGAAAGATCGGCTGAAGATTATATTAGGAGAGAAAAAAAAACTTTTCCCGCATGTTTTTCTTTAGTAGAAAAGATACAAAAGTGAACTTGTGGAATAATTAGTTTTATTCTCATCTGCACTTCTCAATGTAAGACGATTTAACGATAACGCTATAATTAAATACGTGATGATATCAATTAAATATAATACCGCGTGTGCGAAGGGACGGTGCCATCTTATTGTTAGATGGATCCAACATAGAACACCATGTCCCACCATATCCCAAGAAATTGAAGTAGAGATCGTTCTGTCGTGAATGCTTACAGGTCAGAGCTTCCGCCCAGAATAAGGAGACCCTGGTTCGATTCCCGGCTATGGCAGACTTTTTCTCTTTCATTTTTGCTTCTAAAATTAAGCTTGTGAACCATGCGTTTTTCGTTGCTTATCCATCAATTATATATGAATGAAGAAAACGACAGAGAAGAATATAATTTAAGATTTTGTGTATTCATCTCACTACATAATAATTCCTATCCCCTTCCTAATGAGTATACTTTAAAGTGAAAATTCCTCAGTAAAATCTGAATTATCTTCGTAATTCACGTATCCCCAAAAATGCAATTTTCACCCTTCTACGTTTATCTACCTTATTAGATAAAAAAAATAAAAGCTGATTTCCTTTCAGTCCATTTTTTGCGACATTAAACACAGTTTATATTTAGCACTCCAATTTCACTTTGAAATCGGCGATATGTTGCCAAATTATCGCAATTTTCCGGGACGTTTCCCTAGCGTTCGGATAGTTGAACCGAGATAATCAATATTGGATTATCCCCTTCGAAGTCAATGCAAGAGTGAACGTTGACTTAATTGAGCGTCTTTGTGGATCCGTCCAATCGTAAACATATTCGGGATTTTATTTTCTCTCTCGCCTGCTTTGAACAATTTTTCTCTCATTAAAGTTTCCACCGCGGTGATGAGATATTCGTAATATATTTCTTTCTGAGAATGCTTTTCATAAAATTGAGGTATTTCTCTCGTCTTCAGGGAGTTTCATCAAAGCGCACAAGAAAGCATGTCATCCAGAAGATAATTAGTCCAGGGACAGTTCATAAATAAAAATTTTTCACCCGAAGAAATTGCACCCAAGACTATTCATCCATGGATTTTTCATCCAAGGTTCCGTTTACTGAGGAGCCATTTTAAATCTGGGATAAATCCCTCAGGTGTGTTTTACCGAATAGTATATTCATAACAATACAATAGTGTTATACCGAATAGTACTTCAAAGAAGATTTGCGATACCGTTTCTCATATAATACTTCGAAAAAACCAGGAAAATTTGTGCAGTTTAATCTTGAATTTCAAAAATCTTCAGAAAAAGAGCCAAATGCTATCTTCCAAGTTGTTTTAGGTACGACTCTTAGTCATTTAGAGAAGTTCTCCATTAGAAATGCATGTAAACTCTTTTATCCCCCTCAACGAGTATTATTCCGATCACCTACTATAAAATAAAATATAAACAATGACCACCCAACGCAATCCGACAAATATCATTAGAGTTAGATAAAAGCTCCAAATAGCCGTTGTTTGCGAGCAAACTAAACCGTTGAAGAATTCCCACCAGCGGGGGTTGAGATTCTCAGTGTTCGAGCTTTGCAAGTATTGTTCTCAATACGTATTTCCAGGTGAAAACTCTTGGTTCACCTCTGAGGATGGCAGCTTAGCTGCCAAAATACGCATTAGGTGTTTACACTGGGACGGAGTTCTTGCTCCACTGGTTTTTAGGGTTTTTTAGGAGTTTTTAAGGTGTCATTGGTACGCATTTTACCCCGTTGTGGTTGGGGTGTGTGCTGTGCATTTACTACAAATACGTATTTCGACAACTTTGTTGCCATCTTCGGGAGAGAAGAATAACTAAGTGCCAAAGCCAAACTATTATATTACAGCTCTGCCACACTTAGCTATTCTTAGCTTCCGAAGATGGCAATATAGTTGTCGGAATACGTATTGAGAACAATACTTGCAAAGCTCGAACACTGAGAACCTCAACCCCCGCTGGTGGGAATTCTTCAACGGTTAGTTTGCTCTCAAACAACGGCTATTTGAAGCTTTTATCTAACTCTAATGTCTTACCACAGCCGTGTTCCTTTTCCTTACAAATTAAATATCATTAGGAAAATATTTCATCGGGTGAAATACCCCTTCAGTCAAATATCTCATACGTAAACCGACTCTGCGTGAAAAATCATCGGACAAAAGTCTTCGGCGTAATGTCTTTAGATGATAATTCTCTTCGCTAATACGCTCCTCGGTAAGCCGTCTCTTTGATAAAATTTGACCGATTCGTTGGTAAAATAGGTGATTTATCTTAACGGTGCATCAACTTCAATGAGCCTCCGGCTTCCTTTTCGTAAATATGTCAAGTAATTTTAGTAAAAATAATTAATTTTTCTCCTGAATAACTGTCAAAATTAATAATCATTGTTTATAGAATGCATTTTACTACATTCGAATTGAGCTAATTTCTGTATAACTAGCATTCTCTCGAAACTAAATTTTCTCGGTAACTAACGAGATTACCAGATATTGATAACCATCTGCTGTTGAGAAATATAAATAAAAGTTTCCTCATGTGATTTTTATAGTTACATTTCTCTTTGCACATTTTTGAAATGAATATTTGTTATTTTTATACTATTTCACGGTTATCCTCTGGTCATGCTTTCTAGAAAAGTATTTAATCGATTTAAAATTTAATTAGGGATTGGATTTATTTAATATCCCTAAAACATTTAATCTTCCAGGAAATCCTTGCATCTCGAATGAAAACTAGTCGAGCCTCGAGCGGTTTTTTTCGTTTAAAAGGTGAAAATTGAAACTCAAATAAATAAAACCTACATTTAACATAATTTTACAAACAATTGTAACCCTCTCCAACTCAAAGCTAATCTAAAGTATTAGGAACAAATTAAAAGATGAATTAAAAGCTTACATCCTTATTGACATTCATATCGGGTTCTGAATGAAATACTGGAAAATAATCAATTATTGATATAGTTTCCGTAGTTTCTTTGTCACTATCTGTATGTACACATTGCTATAACTGGCCCATCCCTCCTAGATGATTCCATTGATCAAGAAAGAATCCGCGTACTAGACATTATTCCCGTCTTAGATCACATTCGTATGACGGTCCTAATAAATCAAGATAAATGCTATACAAGGGAAAGATGTCAAACAAAATTAGACTTGATTTCCTCGTGGGGTATCGTTTCCGATCTGAAATGCGATAACTTTGATAAAATAAACGAACATTTGTAAAGATTTGTTTCTCCTAATAATAATTTCAACTTACAACCTATGCGATTTTTGGACCCGGGATAGTGCATTTTCGTATAAGAATACATATCCCATAAAGAGGTAATAGTAAGATCATCTTAAAACGTATTTTACCTCACGAAGTTCATTGTTGAAAGTTTAAAACACACAGAATCTATATGAATTAATTCATATTTCTTCGTTATTACTGTTCATTTGTATTTTATATGACATTATGTATGTAAATAACCCTATTATGTAATTTTATCTTAATTGTAATTGTACCTTTTTGTTTCTTTTCCTTAAATTTCAGCTTTTTTTGGGTTAAAAGTAAGACGACTGTCTAGTCCCAATTTCGCCCGTAAATAAAGACGTACGTATATATGTATATGGCAATATTATTCAGTCTCTTTCGTAAATTATTTTTTGTTGGCAATTTTATTTTAAATCTCCACATTTTCTCTCATTTCTCAAACTTATTTTAGTGAATACAACCTCAGTATCTTATTTACAGCCAAGAAAATATAATCAATATTTTTTTTACTTAAACCACAATTGGAATCAAGTTTCGTCATCCTTGAAGTGACTATCGTATCAAACAATAAAATGTTAATATCCAACCCTCTTCTCCTTTTGAAAATAAAATCATTTCGACGATGATTCTGAATAGGAATAAAGAGAATATGGAGTGACGTTTTTCATGGCGGTTTCTCTGTGATCAACTTTTCTACACAATGGAACTCCGTTTACAAGGCCACAGAACTTTTCGAGCTGAGCTACGGCACTCAAGTTCATATTATCAAAGTTTTGGGCAGATAACTTTCTGCTCTCCAACACAAGTTATCCCCAAAGCGATCCAGGATCCCTTGTATAGCTGTCCGTTATCCTTTATTTGATAATATCACTGGGAAATCGCTCGCAGAAACATATTCCCTTTTACAGGACCCTTTGTGTTTATTTCATCAATTCTCATCAGAAGATATGTTTATCCTTCTCACCCTTGGAACTTCTTTTTCCTTTCTCTTATCTGCGTAGACAATGATGAATTGAAAACAAAAGCCTAGCAAGAGGGCCACGCTTCAGAGCAATTTAAAAGATAATTAGTCTCTGCATTCTATAATATCGACCATTTCTATCTTAATCCACGAGGAACGTTATCATATTTCAAGTGGGGGCAAAAGAAAATGTTGAAGCGCTGTATTTCATTCATAGCAGCAATTTAAATGCCCTTTTTTATGAAACAGTCCCCGACTACAATGATAATATGTTCCTTAAATTGGAATGAACGTTAACATTATAATTTCTTAGGTTCATAAAGTAAAGGAGTACTCTAATAAATCACCTCATCTCTTGTATGTTACTGTCAGTCCTACCCGTACCCTGAAGATGCTAGCTTGGCTAGTGAAATGTACATTATTCTACTTCTACCTCTTAGGTTCATGTAAATATTATCTTCGAACGACGCGTCGTCTTTTTACATTAAGCAATTATTTATTTTCCTACTTATTTATGATCAGAAATAAAGTACTAATAGTGAACAATAAAATTGTAAAACTACGAAAACCCAAGGAGAAAGAATTGAAAAATATCGATACGACTGGGACTCGAACCCAGTTATACCTCATTCGCGTGAGGAAGGCCCTCGGCGTCCCGAGAAAAAGTGGAGGAGATGGGGGCCTTTTGAGGGGTATTTCCCGCGATGTCTAATCCTTTTTCCTGCTCAGGAAGCGCTGCCCCCCTATTTTCTGACTTGGACTAGTCCCACCTGCGCAGTAGGCTACTGTGTGAGTGCTTTACTAACGCGAATGAGCTGTACCCTTATTTCTGGACGGGTTCTAACCGCTAAACTACCATTCACTAAATATTTTGACTTGTGATTCAGCTGCCGCTGTATGAGGACCTCTGGCGGTGGTTGGTGCCACTATGTGGAGCGCCACTTGCCACTATGTGGAGCGCCACTTGCCACTTGTTAATGCTTAAATAGTGGGGGACCTCGGTTCGAGTTACAGTCATGTCGATATTTTTCACTACTGTTCTGCTTGGCTTTCCAGCCGCACAGAATTCCATGTTAAGTATTTTCCATGTTAAGTATTGTTACGTTTCCTTCACCCTTAGCCATGAGAACATATTCAAGTACCAATAACCCCATAATCTCAGTACCGCAATTACTCTCTACAGTACAGTATGATGTAAAATTTTCCTTTAAAACACGCATATTTCATGGAAAAAATCATCTTCAGATGTCACAATTACCACGTTAATTATCCTGAAAAGAAGGTCACAGACGTTCCTAATGCTTCCATTCTATTTCCTATGAAATAAAGTTGAGCCACGTTGAGAGCTTTGTCTTTATGAATTTAAGAGGAAAGCGACGGCAAGTACCATGACGAATTGCTATACTTAAGATTTCTAATGAACTTCCTGAAACACTGGACAATAATGAATAACCAGTAGCATAGGAAATGAAAACTCTTCGAACTTGATCACTATCTGCTCTTCGAGTTCGAGAAAACCTTCCGAATTCGAACTTCGTTCCCTATTGTGCACTTTTACTACTCTACGGAGTCTTTCTCATAATCGTAATGTAAAAAACTGAATTAATACCTATTGTATTATACAACTGTACAGATTTTATAGAAACTAAATACGGTGGTCTCCTTTTCGACCGTGAGAATCTACCTTTCAGGATATTAATTATAAGCAACCAAATGAAAATTTCCCGATTCCAAAATTGGGTCCTTAATTACTTCCAAATACGAGTATTGGGTCAGAAAATACAACGGCTCTAAAAACAACCAAATTAAAGGGACGCTATGACTGAAAATATATTTTAGATTTTCAACGACTTTCACAAAACGTAGGCCTCAAAGCATAAAATTCCATTTGGTGACATTTTTGTGATTAATTACTTCGCTATTGAATAATGAAAGCTAATAGCCAAGCTAGTAAAACGCGATTTAGACTGTTTAATTGTGGCATCACTAAAATAATTAGAGGGAAATTAAAATTCCGCTAATTAATATTCTATGAAGCATTTTATATACATATATACTGTTTATGCCAGCGCCACTCTTTTCCCAAATTCGAAACAACGCGAAACACCAATTAACAATGCAAATAAGGTATTTTACAGGTGATCTTCCTTTTAATAAACGAACATATGTATGCATAGCAGCGACAGGGGATTAAAAATATCATCGAGAGATGGAATTCGCGAAAATTATTTAATTATTTCCTATCGATTCCACGCCAACGGCGAAAGTCGTATGTTGTCCCAATTATTTATTCAAAGCCCCGGTCATGATTCATTTAGGTCAGATTTGATTCCAAAACACCCGAGAATCACGGGAGTAACTCGCGCTTTCAATGCTTGACGTTTAATTGAAATTACTCTCTTTGCTCGTTTAATGGCTCGAATAGCTCGCTCACGCGTAGAAATAATTTAATCCGATAACTTGCGAATACGCTGCCTTCTCTGTTTGCTCCTTCCAGATCGATATCCAACCAGTTTCACGCGTCATCGCATAGCCATAAAACGTTGAAAAAGCTAGAGGGGCAATTAAAGTCGCTCTGGAAACAAGAAAAGAGCCAACGTATTCATTATTATTATTATCGCAGAAACACTACGACTGCAGTGTCTATACATTGCATACTATATACAGTCGTGTATAGTCAAGTAAAAGATAATTAGTCCTCATACTGATCGGACAGTAAAAGTTGATGGGAGAACACGATAACTGTCAGACATTTGCCCAAGGAGGGAGGGAAACCCCTCGGAAAACCTCTCTCTGACAGAAGTCAAGACATATACATAATCCAACCATCACAAATTTTATTACGCCTCATGAAAGAAATACATCTTCACGATTCATAACCATATGGACATCATCACGAATCTCAGAAATTCAGCCAACCCTAACAGAATTTAGTTAACGATTAATACAATTTACTTGAAGGTAGGCACTCGGGTTCAAATATACCCTAAGGTGAGCTTTCCATTGATCTATAGCTCTATTGAGGAAGGAGAATTTAGCAGTGTTCGTCCTTTGAAGGGGAGGTTCTATTTTATATCTTTACCCGGCGAATGTGTGACGTAACCATCTGGATTGGAAATCTACACCGTACTATGCCGCGTTCCAGTTCGAAATCGCACGCGAATCCATCGCGACGACCGCGATTTTCAGATGCTCCTCTCATAACAGTGAAGGGGCAATTAGGAGCGGTTTCGACTCGTCCCCACTTCCTCCTTGAGGCGAGAGGTGAGGAATACCAATATTTTTAATTACATATGTGAGGCACGAATGCCATCCCCTCCTCCCTCTCCCCTACACTTCATCCCGTGGGGCATCTCCTTCCCAAGAGCGCCGCTAATGCGGTTAAGCAGACATGACAGTGCTGAGCTGCCGTAGGAACCCCTTCCAGTGCTGAGCGACCTTTACTGCCCAACCTCCCACTTCGTCGCCCCCCGCCGCACACACTTTCCCCCGCTGAACCTCAATTCCCCAGTTAAACACTCCCGTAGCTGCTCATCCCTTCCACGAAAGAGCTGTATGGTCAAATGTAAAAGGGAAAATCCGCGCTCCATAAACTTGCTCATCCTTATTCCTTTCACTCGTTGTCCACTCTGCTTTGCTCTGGTATTCCCACACGTGCCCTCTACCGTCTAATCCTTCCCCTGTATCATAGACCCAAACTCGCACCCGCTTTTTAGTCAGTTTAAATAACAGAAAAAAGATTAGTTTTCCGTATGACAGTTATATTTTATCGTCTTTATGTCCTCTCTGTTTGAACCAGTACTCCTCTCTTTGAGAACTCTTCTGGATTACGGATCTAACTTTGGATACGTCCACATGCCCTAAAATTCCCTACTGACACCTCTTTCCTGCATTTATCGGCAACTCACACCGCCCTTTATGCCATTCGACATATTTTGCCTTAGTTTTCCCGAATTTTTGTCTCCTATCCTACCTCCAATTACTTTCTTCTGCAACCACTCTCAACATTTGACCCCCTCCTGTGTACCCGGATATTCATGAGAGTAGCGCGTACACCTATGATGAAAGCGCTCCCGGGATTCGATTCCTGGTAAAGGTACATGCATCAGATTACCTCAGCTTTGGAAGAGCTATTAAACGATATTGTACTTCATTACTTTCTTTTCTATCGCTTCTTAACTCTAATCAAAATCCTATACTGCCCACCATTTCCAGTTTTTATATTTTTTTTCTATAAACCCAACTTACTTTATTTATTCTACACCACACCCACATCTCCAAGGCTTCCGACCTTTCGATATCTTCCTTTCTCATGGTCCACAATTCATATCTATTAAGCAAAGCACTACTGACGAAGCAATCTATCAATATTTTCCTAATTCCTCAATCAAGACCTCTAGTCACCAGTTCCCTTCGCTTCAGGAAAGCTTCCGTGGATACTGATATAGTTCTTCTAACCTCATATGTGCACCTTTTATTCCATGACAGAACGCTGCCCAAGTAGGGGAATAGGTTCTGTTCTACTTTTTCCATATCAACCATCGATTGATAACTTGCTTTTCTCTTGGCAAATCTCATAATTGAACTATATCTAGGGAGCCATTAGCTATGAAGCGTCCTGTACCTTAGTATACTTCTATACCTGAGTAGTAATCGCGTCCTGTTGACACGATTGCTACTGCCCGCACTAAGGTAACGAGGAAAAACCGATCTCAATCTCGTACAGCTATTATTTATATTTTAGCAAAGAATACAAATCTTGCTGGCGATAAAATGAAACTCATTGAACTAGTCTTTTGGAAGGCTTCTGAGAGACCAAGAGGTGAGCTGAGAACATTTACATGCGTCAACAGTTGCCAATTATTCCGTAGGTTTGGATACTATGCTAAATTTGAAAGCTTCGATATTCTAGTTTCCGACTTTTATGTATATATATACAGATATTCCTTCATTATTAATCAAACATCATGAGCTTTTATGTTAAAGAAACTTCTAAAACAGGCTCTATGCATTAAATAGTGCAAGGCTTGACATTTCTCAAACAATTACTGAAAAATCTGCTCGACAGTTCGTTAGAAATATTTAGCAGTTATTTATTGATGTATTATTAAATATTACACGCATTTTGAAAATGCATACGCTCGCGCCATTCCAACGTTCCGAGAGTGTAGCATTTTAAAGTTTTGGTGATGAAGAATAATTAGGCCGACTGTCCATAGGGACACATTTGTCCCAAAAGTTTAAAATTTCAATAAAACTGATATAATAAACATTATGAACAAGGTGATAAATTACATGATATCTTAGTTGGTTATATTAACCGAAACCAAAAATACATTTAATATGTATCGGTTAACATTTTCATGAAAATTTTCATTATTACCGTTATCATTAAGGACATCAAAAACAGCCTAAGTTGACAATTTTTAATACGTAAATACCAAAAACCATAAATTACAATTTCATATAGTAAAAATATCTAAACATATAGAATTAATCTGAGAAAAGTATTATTGAGATATAGCGAAAGATAAAGCAATTATAATTTCTTAACTTTATGGGACATACATGTCCCTTGGTCCTCAAAGGGTTTAAAGAACATACATGAGAGATCGCTTGACACATCTAAATCATACGTACCTACTCCTAGAATTTAAATCGTATGCTCGTAGTAATTTACATGTATTAGATTTATATGTTATACTTTGCATTCCTAAAGCCGACTTGTTACGCCCTGAATCCCTTTCCTGTTTGTTTCCCTCGAGAAAGGGATAATGGAGAGTGGAAATATATTATCACATATATCTCAGCGTATTTCCTCTTTTAAGTATTTTACCATTCGGTCGGTGGCAACGTAATTCTGTACATTTCTATTTCACGCTCATGGAGATTCCCTTAGAAGTAGGTCCCGATCCCTATTAATCCAATGTTTCCAAGTTATTTCGGCTGCAATGGAGAATTACTTCGGTGAGAAGAGATTACACAATTTTGCAATTTTTAGACGTTATTTTAGCGTAAAATTAAGGTGTATAAATTCAAACACTGCTCTCTCTCCTCTTTCATGAATTTCCACGAAGTCACGCCTTATTTTCTGATTTAATTTGACATGCCATATGACATTTTGATTTAATTACGTCCGTGATTATAAAAGTAAACAGAGCGAAAAAATCAGAAGCAATGAATCAATTGGCTCTATCGCATTGAATTTTTTCGTGAACGAGAATATAAGTGCCACAAGTGCCACAAGTTCACAAGTGCCAGAAACAAATTTAGCTTCGTTTGAACTTTTGACGATCACTTGCTTGAGGTGTGAAGAAAGCTAAATTCTCTACTTTTTCTATTTAAATTAAGGAACCTTAACTACGGCCATTTTAACTACAGATAAAACACTCTCCTTTATGTTAATTATTTTACACTAAATTTCTCAGGAGAAGCTTTAAGGAACTCTTTCGTTTGTGTGTATCCTAAGGATACATATAGATCTTCAATTTCCAGATTTGGTAAGTTTTAGGGATATATTTTAACCACTAATAAGAATGCATGATTTAAACCTTTGTCCTTTTGATTGGTAACAGAAAGCTTCATACCTGGAAATTCCTAGCGTAAGGAAAAATGAATAAACTTTTTTAAACTTTCACGCTTTTTAATACCTAAAATGTAAAATGTTTGTTTAGTTATTTTAATAATTTCGTCCTTACGTGTATTTATTACGAATATGTAAATACAATTGAAATTCATACATGAAAACGAAAATGTGACAACCGTCTTCAAAATGAACTCGAATTAACGATCTTTCGGCTCTAATGTAGAAATTTTCAGTTCCCATTTCGAAAATATCTACAATATTGCATCTTTCAAAGGAACATAAAAAGGTTAAATTCTCTTGGTGCAATTCCATTGCAAAGAGAAGAAAGTTAATTTTTTTTCTTACGAGTCATAAAAAAGCTATTGGTTTCCTAACCTATGCTCTCCTTGTTTTTTCTTAGTTTCCACATTCTTATTGGGATTTAATTCACAAGTTTTTTTTAAATGACAGCAAACAATGAAGGCTGGAAGGGCCCAACTCGTTCTTGATTTGTATCTTCTGTTATCGCGGAACTTTCCTTTCATTATGTTCTGTTAATTTCCATGGCTTACAAGCGAATCATCTCCCGTGATATACATCAACCTGGTCTTCGTTTCAGCGCGCCTCGGTCTAGATTAGATTACATTGACCCTTTATCCAGCGGCGTTAGGCCCGAGCAGGCTTATATTCCACCTGACCTCGTATATCGTTTTAACTTATTTACTAAGCTGATGAAAAAAGGAGCCGTGTGCTAAATAAATGAATGAAAAAGGAACATTTAATGGAAATAATATTTTGCAACTTAATGTCGACGAGAAAAACTCACGTTGTGGGTAAAATCCCCTAGAGGAGGTGGAAACCCGTCAAAACACACTGAAATAAATTGGAAAACCCAATTCAAAAAGGCAAACACAAAACGAATGAGGGGATCAAAAAACTTCAAAAGATATGAATGGCTACAAAAGGTAGCTGATAAGCTACAAAATGAGCGGTAAAATTAAAATATTTTGGCTGTAATACAAAATAATATAATATGAAATCGTTAATCGTTGGTCTTAATAATAATGAATAAAATTAATCTTCTCTAGCGAGATTTCGTGAAATTGCATTATGAAATTAAATAATAAATTTACATTTTACTTTGATATTTGTGGAAAAGTAAAAGGTATATTTATTATTTCATTTAGTAACTAATAATCCGTTTGTTAAAACTGTAAAATACTCAAGACAAAATAACGACAACTCCTAAGTGTGTTGTAAAAGAGTGTCGATTACATTTTAGAGGAGAACCATCTGAGTTCCGCTGTTTACCAAACAAAGTTGCTATCTGCATGAATATCCAACCGCTGGATTTTCAACTGAACTAGGGCAAACATACATGGGCGGAATAATAGTTTCCAGATTCAAAACTTGAGTTAAAGATTGGAACAATGAGCTTACGCCGCGTGGGAAATAATTTCCCGTTCGGGAGCTCGTGAGAGCGCCTTAATTAATGCTTTTCTGGACTTCTTGTCGATCTCGCCGCTTAATTACAAATAGAGGTCTGAATGGAAGGAAGGATTTTTAATTCCAACCTAGATTTCGAAAGTTAAAGGAATTGGATGGCAATGAGCGTTATCAAGGGATAAAAATTCTTATTTGGAACGTGAAACATTTTCTTACTCTTTCTTCCTTAAACAATCTACTATTTACTATGTCAGAATATATTGACATGCATTCAGCCATACCCTCGGATTTCCGATTTCATCACTTAACTTTATCTTCGCGGCTCTTACAAATCTCTATTCTCACAATAAACTCTTCTAATCGACTGTCATTTTAATATATCATTGGAACTACGTATCTTTCTTTCTCCACCTTCTATCAACCTATCCTCAAAACAAAATTTTTTATCTAATTACTTTCGTAAGGTTCTCCACTAATTCTCTCATTCCAGCTTTTACTGGCGTTTTCCTCTTTAACAGCAACCGCAAAGTCTACACGTACGAGCAAGCTTCTTTCAGCTCCAATGCACATTAACAACGCTGATAACAGTGTGTAACTAACATATATATTATCTTTATTGTGTATGTCTCGTATATTCATCTTTAAACGTTTGGCAGGGGTTGCAAGCAACGCATGCTCCATATCTTTAGTCGAATACGTTCGCGTTTCGTTCGCGGAGAGAATTAGATTCTGTAACAACTAAAGGTAGTTAAAATCTTAACCCAACTTGCGATCTGCAAACTATTGTCGCCAATGTACACCGATGATAGCAGGTGGCCAATAACGCTACCCTGCGGGACACCTGAGGTTACTCTCCAGTTGTTCCTTACCATTTAGTAGTACAGTTCTGTTTTCTGTCCTTTAGAGCAAGGCCTTTAACTTATTCCTTTTGCGTTCATCGCTTCCTTTTTGATAATTTGAATATTAATGATATTGACATAGGGCAAGAATGGGTATTTTTGTAGAGTTACTCAAATGCAACCATTACAAAACTCTTATCAAAAACTAGGCGCGTATGTTTAGAAAAAAAATTTAAGTTCGGAACTGAGGGAAGCTTCCTACTCGATTTCAGGAAAGCTTCCTAGAACTTCTTCCGGCGCACGGTTTAAAACGCTCTCTTTTACTCAACTTTTCTAATTTTTATTCCTCCGTTTTACTGCAACGCCCTGCAAAATGATACATAACATGTTTACCTTCCAACATGTCCTTGATAAGCTTTTTTATTAAGCCTACTGCGGCACGGATTATTTCACTCACTCCTCGGTCGTTATCTGTTTAATGCACGACTTAATTTCGCCGTCTGTTTCGTCGAGAATAAAAGCACTAACTACAGCTTTGCTTCGTACCTTGGCGAACATTTTGCGGTCGAACTTTAAAACGTATTCACCCATTCACCTAAAAACCTGAGAAGATAAACGTATCGCTCTCACGGCTCTTTTAATGAGACAAAAGGTGTCGTAAAATTCCATCCCTCCAAATGCATGAGATTGTCATCGTCCTCTTCTGTCTCCATTTCTGTTTCCCTTGCATCTCTGATTCCTCAAAATTGCGCTTCTCCTCCACTCAATCTCAATTTGAGCTTCTCTCCATGAGATAATTGCCTCAAAAGGGAATTGGGACCCATGAATGTCCCAGATTCCTCTTCCCCCCTGTAACCTCTCTCTTCGTCTTAAACCTTCGTCCGGACCACACCCAGAATACGGACGCTCTAAAGGACGCATTTGTACATTTAGTTTGACTTCCCTATGGGAGTAAAATGTACAAAACATAACGTGACTAAGGAAAAAAATCGAATGAGAGGAACATTACGTCTTTGTTTAAGTTCAAGATATCGTACCGTTATTATTTTTGTTTTCCTTCGGTAGCTACAGTCGAATCTGTTTTTCTACACTCCGATATTATTGTCCATCTGAAAAGTTTGCATTATGTATGACTTTTTCTTGGTGTTAAATATATGAATTTCAGAATAAAATTTGTTATATTAAGGAAAGAATCAAAAAGGGTTTTGTTTGCTAGCCTAGCAACATTAAGTTCCCGGGTTCGAATCCTGGTTAAGACGTGGATGTTTGTGATCATATGTACTCTTTTGTTATTGTTGCCATAATGGTTATTTGCCAATTATGGCTATGCAAGGTCTTAAAAGTAAATATATAAATTAATAAAATTATAACGTCAATTAGAAAGAACTATGTGCTATTTACTGCGTTTAAATTCACCATAACAATATTGCTAGTAACTACAAAAAATTAAAGGTAGTATGATCTAAAATGGAAACTTTCTAGTTTCGGTTAAGGGTCGAGAATTTTTATTTTTTGGTTTGGTCGTCCATTCGGTTCCACCTTGACGTTCTCATTGAATCAGCCATTTTTTTCTCATCGGACCACTTTCATATTAAATCACAACTCGAGGTTCAACATCACTCTGACGATGAACAGCTGCCAAACAAAATGTGGATAAAAATGTTGGAAATAAAGACATGAACTTTTCAAAACCATTACCGTACGATGTGCTTGCTAATATTTTTTTACCATTGGTTTCAAAAGATAAAGCTACGTTAGTTCTCGTTTAGTCCTTAGCCGTAAAGGAACATATTAAATATTGATGGATACAAATGTTAATTTTATTTTTCAGCTTTTCCTCATAAAGGCCTCATCAACCTAGTTTCAGTAGTATTTGCTCCCAAATGTTAACAGCTGCGAGAGTGAGGTATTTAAATTTTCCATTGATGCAAAACTGGAACTTTGATGCGAAATAAGCGACTAAATTATACATAGTATAATTTAGTATTCACTCACGTGATAAAACGTTTTCCCCTCAGAATTTGGGAAACCCTTGGTGCACGAAAATTGAAACAAAAACGTGAGAAAGCTCTGCGAGTGGTCAATACTTAGTTTTCAATTGCATATTTTAGGTAAACATCCAACGGTCTTCAGAAGCCTTATTGAATGGACTTAGCACTGAAAAGTATTTGGTTTTGCAGTGCTGTGTTTCTTTTGACGGATTAAGAACTATTCGGCTACTGAATGAATTATTCAGCTATTTCTACAGCGAGTTATTGATTTATTTCGCGTTGAAGAAGTTTACCTCACCATGCTCTCGATAGAAACGGAGAGATCACCTTTTACAGATATGCATTGAGAGAAAGATAGATAAAGTGTGCTGTTGTAGAAATAAGCGTAAGACAGCATCAACAAGGATTGCTGAGATTTACGAAAAGAGATTACCACTGAAAGAGTTAGGTAGTTGAACACAGGGTAAAATGCTTCAATTTCAAAACTGATGGTTTTCTAGTTGCAAAATAAGAACATTATCTTTAAGAGTATAAATAGAAAACGAGATTAAAATATTAAGCCGCCTGGAAAGTATCTTTTCCGCAATTTGTTATGGAGCAAGAAACTTGAAGACTGTAGGTAAATTAACATCAACACCACCGAGATAGGTCTCCAGATGCAAAATATACATGGATATTGTGTTCTACTAATTGATTTAAGATGCAAAATCTTCTACTTTATTTGGAGAATAAAAATACTCTCGTAAAGACAGCGAGTCGTTTTTCAAAAAGTATTACTGTCACTTCTGTTTATATTTATTTATCTATTCTGGGTACCCTCAACATGCAACTAAGTAATCGGCTACCGGCGGAAGATTTTTTCCGACTTTCAATCTAATCTCTTTTTAAAGCGATATCCATCTTGACGCACCTCTCATCATGATCAGCTAATATGATATGATGGAAAAGTAGAATTGAATGATTAAATTAAAAATGTGTTTTATACGTATGTGTAAAAATACTTTTTCCATCCATGATATTTAACTTAATTTATCGGTAATATATAAATCTATTCCCTGAGACTGAATTGTTTTAATGTCATAGTAGGTGGTTCTGTGATTCGACTTGCAAGTTGAGTTGTTTCACTAAAAATGACTTTCCTGTTCGGACAAAATTTACCCTCATCTCTAAGTATTATTACCATTTTATAAATTTCGCTTAAGTATTGTAGGAAAATCAGAATTTCTTTGAATACCGAAGTATGCCTTGAAATCTACATTTTTAGAAGAGCTTTACTCATTTCCTAAGAAACTGCAAACATCATTATTCCTAATTTAACCGTATTTCTGTAGAAAAATCATTTTAATATATACGAAATGTCATATTTAGAAGATTTATTATGCATATAGTTTCGTAAATAACTTGAATAAAGGGGTATATGAAGTTAAGGTCCTTGATTATTTAATGAAGTCGTAATGTCCGACAGTATATCGTAAGAGCTCCTGATTTCGTTAAAATAAATAATATTTCACCAAAATTCCCATGATAATGTACCGAATTCATAATATATTTCTTATGGCAGGTGTACGTATAATACTTAGTGCAAACACGATCTTTCTTTTAAGGTTTTTATAATGTAGGGTCCATATCTGAACAATTATATAACTTCGTTACAGAGAGATTGATAAATTGCTGTGGAAGAGGAAGTTCGCCCTTAAATGCGCGATGCCATATATTTCCATCGTCGAAATTTTCATTAAGTTACATCTCCCGCATTGAGTATGGCTCTTTCTCGCTGATTTTTCATGGACGCATCTCCCATCCTGTCCCATATAACCATTGAAAAATGCTTCGTCCTTTATCATGCGATCCTCGCAATTCCAAATCTCTTCTTCCCAGCCTCTCTTTATCTCTAGGGATCGAACCTCAGAATTTATCTTCGGCCAGCGAGATCCCCCGTCCATTCTTCCACCGAAAGTTTATCCCTTCTTTCAAAAATATCCGTCAAGGCCTTACCTTTCTTTCCTCCGCCGGTGTCTATTTCTGCGATTTGGGACATTCTGTGCGCTTCCCCGAGGCGTTTGAAGCCTCTGAATTATTCATGTTTTAGGCGAACAAGTTTCTCCGATGCGGTCGTAGAGCTCGCGGATAACTTACTTTGGCTCTTTACGCTCATTTCTAACCATTGCAGAGAAGTGTAACCCATTCAAATCTCCGAGTTTTAGTTCACGAGACGGTGTTTGTCGTCCAGCGGGGATTTGCGAGTCGATGACATTTTCCATTTTTGAGAAGAATGACTTCTCTGTAGTATTTCATGTGGAAACGTCCGGACGCGATGGAGCACTTATGAATCTTATAGGGATTGCATGGAATTCTACGGAAGGTCAAATATCGAAGATCGAACGGAATTTAATCATTCAGTCACCAACGGAATTAATTTGGTGATCACCCAATTATGCTTTATATTAAATGTTTAGTAGTAGCATTAGTAATAGTATTGTTAAAAGTGTTTCGAAATAGATAATTTCGCACGTGGCCCCCACCGGGAATAGAACCCAGGATCGCTTTCACCAAAGGCGAACGCATTGCCATCCGTGAGCCCATTATATGTTTAGTTAGAACAAAAGTGAACCAGATGGTATACTGTTTAATGCTTAAAAAGGGATATGAATGGGTGACAATCTGCCTCATTTGTGTCCCTCTGAGTACTTTACTAAAGGTATGTTTACACAGTGGTATCTCGACTTACGAAGTTCGTAACCCACTTTTCCGTTATACCCTATAGGTTTCTTAGATTCGCTTCTCGAAGTTAAGCTCGAACCTAGAGTTCAAGATGGAATAAGAAAAAGTTCGTAAGAAAGACTCGGGGAACCACTGTACACGGCGTATTACTCTCTTTCCTTCAACGATAAAAACAAAACGAATTCAAATTTTCTAAAACGAGATTCCAAGAGCATTTTACTATTAATTGTCTTTCCTCGGGGATGCGTGATGGTAGCACAGTTTTTCAAAACCAATGTTGTGCCTATGTACACATTTTTATGAAACCGTACGCATGTATAGTTTTAGCATTATTATTATATATAGCGTATATATTTCGAAAGAAAACATTCTCATTCATTTGTTGTTAAACCAATTCTAAATACTAACTCTGCAGTGGTAAATATCATGAGAAATCAAATTTTAAATAACTCTGCGTAGTATCTTCCATGTTTAAGAAAATGCATTATCATTAGAGACCTATGTTTCCAGAGACTCTATAACCAACGTAACATCTCGCTGAATTACAAAAATAAGGATCGTACGAAAAATACAAGCTCTCGTAAAAACAGAATGTAGAATGTTTATGGAATTTTTCCTCATTTATTACACACACATTCTTCTTGCAATCAAAAGTTCTTATCTTAAAAATGTAGTCCTTTTCGAAGAGAACAACACCCAGTGTTCATTGATATTAAACTAGGGAAGGAACCGCTAAATTAAGTATTCCTAATAAATAGTGATATTCAAAATGTAATAAAGTTTTATATATATAGAAAGTAAGGGTTGCACACAAAAGGAAAGATCGCGACTTACCTTCCTTAGAAAAGTATAAAGAGCTAGTTAAAGAACTGACAAAGGAAAAAATTCATGCGGAGGAATTATATATCACAAATACTCTCGACTCAGGGAACCCTAACGACTTATACAAGTATTTACGAAGATGTAAAGGGGATAGGAATTATGTTCTCGCCATAAATTCTGCAGGTGGAGATAAAATAACGCAAAATGAGAACATAGCGGAAGAATTTAATAAATGGTTTTCACAAGTTTTTAACAAAGGGCATCAGGGAGTAGATAATTCATTGAAAGAGGTAGAAGATCACGTAGGAGAAAATTTGCCGAACTATTTAGAAATTTCAAATTCTATTATTTCACGAAAGGTTAGTAAACTTAAAAATAGGAAATCGAAGGGTCCAGACGATATTCCTAGCGATGCGCTAAAATTGGGAAACAATGCGATTGTTCCATATCTAACAACACTATTTACGGCAACACTAAACAACAATTCTATTCCTGATGATTGGACGAAAGCGATCGTAATTCCAATACACAAAGGAGGCTTGAAATCATTGTTAGATAACTACAGACCAATTAGCCTAACGTCACAAGTTTGCAAGGTAATGGAGAAAATTATAGCAGATCACATCCGCGCATTTTGGAAAGAAAACGACTGGCTAAGCAAGAGACAGCATGGGTTCAGATCGGGTTTCTCATGTGAAACACAGCTCTTAGGACTCGTTCAAGATATTTCAGAAACTTTGGACAACAGGGAAGAAATCGATGCGGTTGTTATTGACCTTGCGAAGGCATTCGATAAAGTACCTCACGACTTACTAATGGCAAAGATCCGTAATTTAAATATTGACCATCGGGTTATTAATTGGATTCAGCTTTTCTTGAAAAACAGAAGACAGAGAGTTAAAATCGGAGATGTTCTCTCTAAAGAGATAGATATTACTTCTGGTATTCCGCAAGGTAGCGTCCTAGGGCCATTACTATTTCTTATTTACGTCAATGACCTACCAACCAATATTAAGTCCGAAATCAGATTATTTGCCGACGACTGCATACTTTATAGGCGTATAACGGAGGCTGAGGATCGCGAACATCTTCAGAATGACTTAAACCAATTAGCCGAGTGGACTAAATTGAACGGGATGGAAATTAATGTTAGTAAATGTAAGCACATTAAGTTCTCCAGGAAAAAGTCTCTAATACAGCATTGCTACTCCCTTAACAACGAAGAAATTAATGCCGTAACCGAATGCAAATATCTAGGTGTAAAGTTAACCGAGAGCCTAAACTGGGGAAGGCACATCGAGGACACAGTCGCAAAGGCTTATAGGAATCTCCATTTTGTAATGAGGAACCTAAAACGGAGTGGGAAAGGCGTTAAGGAGCGAGCGTTCAAATCATTGATCAGGCCGATCTTAGAATATGGAACGAGTGTATGGGATCCCCACGAAATAGGCCTTAAGAAGAAACTCGAAGGTGTACAAAGAAAGGCGGCTAGATATGTAGTCAGCAAACACAATAAAGCAGAAAGTGTAAGTAAAATGCTAACTCAGTTGAAGTGGGAATCATTAGAGTCGAGAAGGAAAATGTTTAGATTGACCGGGATGTACAAAGCATGGAATTCCGTAGAGGGCTGGGGCGAACTGAAAGCCAGGTTTAACCTGCCTAGCTACATTGGACGCGGCAATCACAGATTAAAAATCAAGGAGCGCGAACAGAAAACGGATGTAGCAAAATACTCATTCGTGAACAGAGGTATTAGAGAATGGAACGCTTTACCTGGAGAAGCTCTCATTCCAATGCCGAAAAATGTAAAAACCTTTAAAAATAAGCTTAAATTCATTTATATGCATAATTTTTAATAGTTTAAGGCGTAAATTTAGGTTCTGTATCATAATAGCGAGTAGTATTAGACATCTTAAATCATGATTTTATGTTATAATTATAACTTAGTATAATATATACCTGACTATATGGACTACCTACCACGTAAGCTAGCTTATTTTAGTAACATTATTATCTTGTATGTATCACTTCTGTATCTAGATTTTAACTTCTGTGACATGCTAAATGTAATATACCATTTATGTATCTATTTAATGTTGTATATGACTTATGTAATGTTATATTATGTATTATGTAATGTTATATTATGTATATGTAATGTTATATTATGTATTATGTAATGTTATATTATGTATTGCCTACGGGAGGTTTTTGGAGGGTTTTCCCTCCCGTCCTTGGGCGAATGCCAGGCAATCCAATGTTCAATTGCTATATTTCCCTCCACCTCTGCCACCTGGCCTGATGGCCAAATCGCAGAGTATCTTCAAATAAATAAATAAATATAAATCTATACTCGTATTCTCACCCATCACTCTGTTTTCTTTCGATGATATATCTCCAATAAAGTAATTTGTTTATAATGTTTCTCAAAACTGTCATAATCTTGCATACATGAATGATAAACGGAGGCGAACCACTAAACTATAATTCCGAAAGGGATACTTTGTGAAGACAAGTGAAGTCTACCAGCAGTAGAAGTAGAATACCTACCCGAAAAGGGGGAGACCGGAGTTCCAGTCCCAGTCATCTAGATATTTCCTGCTTCTGTTTAACCTTGGTTTCTTATGCCGCAATGTAATTATATCTTATCCGAATTTCCTTGCATACAACTTTCCCCTCATATGTGTACATCTTATCCTGCATACTCTTCCATTCTTGAAAATTAGAAATTCCTTTTATTTAGGATCTGGTTAACGACATTCAGCTAGTACTTCCATTCTAGGCACCGTTAGTTAACTCATTCTCATTAAACACTATCCCCGAATCATCGTCGAGATGTACACATCACCCCTTATAATGAAAAACTCCAACGCTTACACATCAAAACCAGAAAATATACCTGTTAATATAATAGACCTGTTAAGATATCTTTCTGTTTTCTCTGTTTAAAATTGGGAAACCAAGTTGTCTCCTCGAAATATTTTCATCTCCTCCCTCAACTAGATCTATGCAAACTAGAAGCAACCTTTCGAATCTATATCTCCCAGCTCATAAAATAGCAGCTTTCCTTAAATCTTTAATAGTCTAATCCACAATTACTTGGAACTCCCTGCCAAACCTACTAAATACCAGTATGAAAATTTAAAATATTAAGGTGAAGCTGTACATTTAAGTGCATTCATCTGTCTCTCCTATGTATCTATTTTCATTATACATATTACTGTGTTTCATATTCATTCAGTGTCAATTTTTTTGTATTCTGTCGGTATTTTGTTCTTATCACGACTTCATTTTGTTTTCTGTTGTTTGTTTTTTGATATTTTGTTACAAAATGCATTTTTGCTTCTTGCTCGAAGGGGTTTTTGTTCCTGAGCATTAATAAATATTACCTATCGAACCGTCTTTTTCATAATAAACAAATCATTATGTAAAATTAAATTTTGTAAAAATTTTAAAACCTCCTCCTTCCAGCGTGAAACATTGACCGATCGAGGCCACTGCTTTATATCTTTTTATATTACTTATAGGACTTCTATTCCAGCTATATTCCGGAGTAGATAATTTCAACGTGATCGTAGCTTTACCGAAAAACAACTTTTTAGTCCCATCCCGTAGAGAAATAAACAGATTCAAAAATCCTGCGTGAAATCCTGCAAAAAAATCTTCTACAACGAATACCGAGCCGAGACCGTGACCGCCTGCATTAAAAATCTAGCTCGTATAATGTGGTTCAAAATCCCTCGAGAAACAGCGCTGGAATATAGCAGCGATAAAGCAAACGTTCTTCCACCGTCACAGAGAAACGTCACTTCATACCGGAATACCCTCCGCAGTCTCGCAAGAGAAAGCAAATAATTCCGCGAAAGCGTCACTTGCAAGGAGTCGTCTCTTTGGAGAGATTCAGGCGTTATTAAAAAATCCAGCGAAAATGTGTCAACGAAAAACTTTAAGCGAAGACTACTCGAGATTCCGAAGAAGAGACACACTCGAACACTGTTTACAAAAGTTGACGTTTTGAGCGGAAGCTGCAAAATGTAGAAGTTTGAAACTGTAACTGTGGAAGCGTTTAACGCTTGCGGAAATCGAAGTGTGGGAGTAGATACTTTGCAGAATAATCTTTTCTGTCGGTACATTAATGAACGCAATTCACACCTTGAGCCAGCAGCAGCAATGAGATAACTGGAATTTCAATGTATCTAGATTAGAAATAGATTGAGAAGGATATATAATTATTATAGAGCAATAATTACGTCAAATAATCAAGGATGAAAAACGCAAGGATCACATGCTTGATTTTAGATGAATAAATAAAGGAATCGAACCCGGGTCTCTCACATTCCGGACGGTTGTTCTTCGATGGATCTCACTCCGAATCCCATCGTAGCGTAAGAAATTGATGGAGTGATAGCTCTTTCGTGATACCTTAGAGATTAAAGCAACCGCCCGGAATGGGGGAGACAAGGGTTCAATTCTCTGCTACGGCAGACTATTTCCCTTTCATTTCTTCAGCTAATAATTAAACCCTAAATGACGGAATGATTAGAACCCTTTCCTACAATTAGTGAGGTATGAAGTTCGAGTCCCGGCTGGTTGAGGTTTTTCCTATTTTGGGAATGATTTTTTAATATTCGTCCATAGTTATGTACCTCCCGTTTTTATCCAGCTGGATGTTTGAAAGAACCCAGAACATGGACGTATACCATTTTATGTACTCGTGGAACAAAATTAGCCATGGATGGAATGAAAGAATACATCGTATAGCGGGAATGCTATACGCCGAATGACGGCTTGCAGGGTACTTACATCGACATATTACATGGATCCTTTTGCGCTATTACAATTTAATATAATCTCTATATTATTTAGTTTTAACTGGGTATCGAACTATCGACATCGCGTTGTAAATTAAAGTCATAAAAGTGATCAAAAAGTAAGCAGAGATATAAATGACAGTCCAATATTTATCGTTTCTAAAAGTAAAATTCAAAGTAGTTTACTTTCAAATTTATTGATTTACGAAGCAAATACTGAATATAGTTTTGATCTACTCTGATAAAATTGTAATCTTTTGCTTTAAAACGAAGAGGTGCGGAAAAAATAGTACGTATATATGATAAGATTACTTTTATTGGGTTTTCGCTCCTATGACTAATGAGTCCAGTTCTCGTTCCCGTTTCAAATTTACATGTCCCGAGTTCAAAGCAAAAGTCTCTTTGTCCCTTACATTGACGCAACTTAATGAAGCTGTTGAATTTGTTGTCAATAACAAATGAGACATCGCCTGTTGAGAGACAAAGAATAAAGCTGAGACATGACATAAAAAAGCTTAAAATTTAAAAATTTTTTAAACATTTTTATAACTAAAAATGTTGGTGATTCATAACTTTTTTAATAGGAACTACATCTACACTGACAACATGAAAACCGCCTATCGGCATGTTGTAAGGGGCTTAATCACCAAAGTATCGATCTATTTATTTTGTCTATTACCCTCCAGGATCGTCCATGGAATGAGTTGTCTTTCAAAACGATTTTATCCCCGCACCTGTCTTTCATATATCACCCTTATCGTATGACTAACCGAAGTAGTAGATAGGTTTATAATATCTGGCAGGCCATCCGTAAAGCTAATTTCCCCGAGCTCATTCATCAACAGCAACCTAGCTTCAAATTCTTCTAACTAATATTCCCGACCTGGTTTAACGAGCAATTTGGTCATACATACCGTTTCATCGCAGCAATAAATTTAATTAAAGTTCAAAATTTTACTTTTTTTGAATTAGTGCCTCGTGCAAAGTGTATCATTTATTGCTATTTAATAGTTTCGTCAACTCCATGTTCATACATGGTTTTCTCGAAATTCAACAGACATTAAGTTAAAACTTCAGAAAAATTCAGTATTTATTTCATTTATTTAAATTCGCGAGTAATTTGGCCCTCAGGCCAGGTGACAGCGCTGGAGGGGAGCATAACATATCTAACATTGAATTGCCTAGCATTCACCCAAGGAAGGGAGGGAATACCCTCCAGAAACTTCCCGTAGGCAACACATTACACTTTACATAAGATACATACATCACGGTAAGGGATACATCATGATAAGTAAGATAAATATATCATATTATGTGAAAAATAATTTTAAAAAGTGAAAAATATGATGATAATAACTATATTATGCAATGATAAGAATTTTAAGTTAATAAGGTAGCATATATGGTAGATGAACCATATCGTCATATATATTAAGTTACATTTCAATTATGTATAAATCTACCCGCTATTATATTACATGGTATTACATTGGGACATTGAGCTAATGAAATACTAATATTGTATTATATTTTGGTTTAGAGCATGAAAACCCAGCAATTGTAACTTGTGGCGATGGTAATTATGAAAAGAAAGGGAAAATCCCAAAAATCCAAGTGGATAAAAGTTATTTTCCAACAATATGCTTCGAAACACCCGTACAAACAGTTCACGCCGTATATCACCGATGAACGCAGAAATTTATCCATTTAGAGACGTAAGATTTCCAATGTAACATGACGGAAACTGCAAAGGGCGAAAAGAAAATACGGTCGGGCTATTGAATGTTGCGCGGGGAATCAAAGTCGTAAAACTGGGAAAACAGAGGCGCGCCTGGCAGTGCTGTATGGGGTTGCGATCTCCTCTACTTTTACGATCACGGTCGTTATTTCTTCCCGTAAACGCAAAGAAGCCTTTCGTGGTACATTCTAAATGAAGTTGTACTCGTGAACCGAGTCGTGTTGCTAATCTATCCTTGAGGCAATTAAGTCAATCTAAATGGTCGCCGGTTGAAATTGCTCTTGAATTTCCTATCGACACTTAGCGACAATTTTAATGGCTTCGAGTTTTCACCTGCCGAAGTTTTCTCCGCATCATTCCGTACAGCAGATTTTAGGAAGCACTAAGGCTAGCGATCTATCTCTGATTTATCGACAAAAATTTTCTCCTGTAAAAAATGTGTCCCTATTTAAAGTCAATGCGCGCTAATGAATCGAGTCCATCTGAAAACATTGAAAATATTCGGTGGATATTATCTGAAAACATTGAAAATATTCGGTGGATATTAAAAATCGATATCATTTTAATTCTTATTTAGTGCTGCCGTTTCCGATTGCTGCTTTAATCAAGCAACACTTCGTGAAGTTATTATTCACATCAAGAAGGCAATCAAACTTTCTGAATCTCAACACTCCCTTGTGAAAGAAGCTCAAAGTTATCTTTAGCACTTCTACTTTCATAAAATAAATCGCAATGGGCATTTTAATTCAATCAGTTTAATAGCTGTCATTTATTTGTTTGAAATGTAATGCAGAAGTTTAACATTTAAATATTACGCATAGTTTTTCGATTCTAAACATACATCAAAAACCAAAGGCTAGAGCATATTAGCTCCTAAAGCGAGGTTCCTTGCACTACAAAAAATGTTTAGTAAATATCAGTACACTCATGAGTCAACCTTCAAATTGCTGGAGAATATAGAGGTTATCCTATCGGACACGTAAGAGATTTTAATATATTCTTCATTCCATTTCTTTCATAAAGGGTAAATTATTTCCTCATGACTTAAATCTTAGAACATACTAATACTTAAATAGCACCCGATGTAGTATATGGTGTTTTAGAATATTGCGGAAATGCCTCGAATTCCTCAATCCGTTTCCAAAATTTGTCAGCAAATCGTAACGTAAAAACAGTAAATCTTTTTTTGTGAATCTTTCAACCTTACCGGCAGTTTTTCCTCGATCCTATCTCTTTAATGCTGAGAGGAAAGAAGATTCTTTTCAAAATCAATCCCGCCCAGGCAAAGACGTATTTTTCTGATTAAAAGATCTGCCGCTGTCTCCATGCATGTAAAGATTTGACATTTGGCTTTCCAAGCCCACTTGAAAGGAATATATTGATGAGATTTTCTCGATGCGATTTTCATTTACCGTAGACTCAAACGACTTTGATATGCTCCGCTGTGTTATCCTGAGAGGTTTGCTTTGAGTCTACATTTAATGCCTCCCTCTTCGTACGAATACAAAAAGAAAAAACAGGTTAACCGTTAATAGTTGTCATTTTTGCGATCCCTTTAAAGTTTTTATTCAGGTTTGTACAAACCGTAAAAATTATATTTTCAAATTGCATTTATATTGACGTTCCTTCATTTCTCCCTAAGAAATATAAATCATTATATCTGTTAAGTATTAAGCTCGAAGGCCAATTTGAACATCTAACCTTTTACTATGAGCACGCATAAATGAGTGAGACTTACTATGCAAGATGAGGTATGAGGTAGCTTTCCCTTACTTTACACGTTGATCCAGAATACTGTGAGTAGGAAATGTTACAGCAAAGTAGTCCTATAATATTTTTCATAGCTTTAAATAAGGAGTTAATTTTTAGTCCAATGAAAAATCTGGCTCCGTCAACAGAAAATGCGTTTGAGTAAAAAAGGGAAATTACATTTTGTATTTTGTCTTGGATATGTTTCGGTTGCCTGAAGACGAGGAAGAAGCCTCGAAAACGGTCTTACTCAAAGACATTTTTTATGGACGGAGTTAGATTTTGTTATCATTGAAATAAATATGAATAGTGAAACTATGAGCTAAGTATGAAGTTCAAGAAATTGCCGCCAGAATTAATTATATGGGGAGTAAATACCTTTACTATGCATTATTCGCACCTCAGGAGCTTTCGTATTATCTAAGCCGTAAAGAAAATTGAGACGGAAATAAATTAAATATATCTTCTCTTTCCCGAACCAAAACACAAACGAAAAATATCCCATCTTTCAAAGTATGATTGCAATCTGAATTACTAAACGGAAAAATCATAACGGATATGAATCAGTATGAGTATTAAAAGAAAAATCCGTTGTTAAAGAATACTCAGTTATTACTTTTATGTTACGCATAAGCAGAGGTATAGACAAGGGGGGCTTGGGGGCTCATATCCCCCCATAGGAACAGAGCCAACAATAAATGAAAGCATATGAGAGGATGGCCTCTTGTAATTATGCCATACAAACACCGCTGGAGACTCGCGGAGTAAATTGATAAAATAAATCAGTTTATATTTTCATTGCATTTTGGACGCATGTATTCCTGCTCCAGGATTGTTGACAATCAGGGCTCCTGGATTGTAGAAACACGCGAGATGGATATAGAAATAAAATAGCAACTTTGCGATACAAGTGCCAAGAGACACAATTGTTTGAAGCTCGACTATTCTATCACGGCATCGGCATCCTATTTATAAGTGTGATTCGCGACCTAAAATTCAATACAAATAAATATCACGAGTCAGAGGAAAACTTTCAAATTTATTCAGGACTCGCTCCATCTCAGGGGTGACAAAAATAGAGCACGGAAAATCCTGTTCCGATTCCTGATCCTTGAATTGTGCCACCGTAGAATGGTGAAACGTCAACATTGGAGAAATCTACCGATACTGGAGTAGCGAAATGGAAGTTCGGAAAGGAAGGAGGTGAGAAGGGAGGCGGGGTTTGAAAGATGGAGAGGATGGGTTCGGATACAGATAAGAGGGGTGCAGGAAAGGGCAAAATTCATCGCCTGCGAACGTGCAGGCTTTGATTCCAGGTTTAGAATATTTTTCCATCTTAAAGCAACTGTGACATTGTTCATTCTATTCGTGGTTTTTCAGTACCGCTCGAATGAATACTATGTACTGAAAGAAAAGAATTATACTCGCGCTCCAAAAGTCAACGCCGGATTTTGCCTTAGAAGCAGCTGGAAATGCAAAAAACGGCTCATCATAAATCACTAAGTCAGACATTTCTCTTCTTTTTTAATCCAATAAGTGTTCCTTGGTTCAATTCTGAGTTGAAAGCTGAGTTCATGATACTCGCATAGATATTATGAAATCCATTTGTTATGACAGCAAGTTTATAATCAAAAACAGCCGATAGTAACAGATGTAATTGATGAAAGAATTCAAGAAGTAAATAGATACCGAGGTACCTATAGATATAGGGAGACTACATTGATAGCGGAGAATTGCACATCCTAGTGGAATGTAATATTGCGGTAAGCTGCCGAAACCAAAGTAAAATTTTCAGGAAAATTCAGATTAAAAATCTTTACCCATGCATTGTGAACATTAATGTTAAGGCTTGCAGCTCTAAATAATTACCGTATTTCCACATGTGTAAGACGTCTTAAACCAAAACTGCGTCGTTACCCGAGACATTTTTGAACACAGTCACTCGTCGTTAACCAAGTACGTCGTTAAGCTAAGGCTGTCGTTCACCATGGTACCACCGAATACGTTATTAATACCAAAACGAAAAGTTTCTATACTTCAAAGATATGCACTATGTTCATGGCTCCTATAGTTTATCTATCTTTTATTTATGCCTGATACAACACCATCGGAAAAGAAAGTTTTCAAGACTAAAATTAATCGCATAACATGTGATATTCCCTTTTAAAAATATATTAAATTAAATCTCAACAAGAAATTATTTCCGTATTCTATGACAGTTAGGAACTCAAGGAGGACAATGACATCCCGGTAAATATCAGTCTTGCATCCTCAATACTGGAGGTTACCCTAAGCTGTTGATGTATTGTGAATTGCGCTCTGTGTGTGGTTTTGAAAAGCGATAGAACATTTTATACACGTTGCACGTTGCTATCCCACCACCTTATTAGATGCCGCATAGCGATGAAGAATATTTCAAAAATATCATCTACGAGGAACAGCACGAGCTGCGTCTTCGACTTTGCTCGTAGTTGGACTGCATTTTCCCTTAGGTCAGCCACTCTCAGGCCGAGTTTGAGTTTGGATTTGGAAACTCTTCCGGCAACAGCTCGCGTAAGAAAGGAGGGAGTGAGGCGTTGAAGAGAAGAGATTGATTGGATTGAGAGGTGTAGAAGGGGGGGCATTTCGAGGAAAGTTGGAGGAAAAAGAGGCCGAGGAAGTGAAAAGTGGATAAAAGCGAGTGATGGAAGGAAAAGTTCCAAAAAAACGGGTCCAGAAGCAGAGTTGTTCCGTTTTCTTATGACGCCGAAACTTCAGGCGGTATAAGAAATTGAGCAAATAAGTTCACTAACATGATGTTTTTCACGCGGTGGGAATAGTCTAACGAGCAATCGATCGTCTACATCCCATCATGAGATGATTATAATTAGCGTAATCACCGTGAATATTAACTTTGCTTTAAATCTATGAATATTCAACCACTAGCTTGCGAAATACGTACTTCAGCTCAAAAATTGTTACAAAACGTACAAGATTTAACCCTGGTATTATAATGTATACTTAAAATGGACTTTAATCAATAGTCAATTCAGTGACTAATATTACAATGATTTGTTGAAGTGAAGATTATGGTTAATCTCCGAAACACATGATGTAACAGCAAAGAGATAAACGATAATCTCCATGCTGATGCATTTTTATATATAATATGATATTAACTATTATCTTCAATTAAACTCTAACAAACCATTAAAATGTCAGTCCCTAATTTGAATGTTAGTTTAAGTCCAATTTAAGTATACATAATAATACCGGGCTTTAGTATCTTAAGGGATATCTCGTTGACAAGTGTTTGAAGTGTGTTTACGAAGATGGTCGAAACGTCACATTGAATCACGCCTAATTTCTGTAAACTTTTAATATCACAAGAACGAGGGAACGTTCGCAACTTTGCACGGATAGTACTGCGGTTGGAAAATCATTGAGAAAGAGAAGAGAAAAATATCGATGTGACCGGAACTCGAACCCAGGTCTCACACTTTCTGGACAGGTACCTGCAGGTGATCATGTCCACGTTTTTCACTTCTGTTTCTCCTTGGATTCAATGTCTCTCTGGAAATCAAAGTATTTCGAGATTTTTCAATATAGTTTATTTATCTTATGACAGGTTTAAGCCGATATAAGATAAGATAAGATCTAAAGATAAGGTATATCAGAATTGTAAGTTATGTCAGTGCAATCAGCAGATTCCTTTAAGTTCTAAAGTACTATAGTAGAGTATAAAGTATGCTACCTCGACCTATAAATTTCATTTTTTCCAGTTCCATGTTCTTAACTCGAAAAACTTACATCTCAAACCAATTTTCCATTATATCTTTTCTGTTTTTCGGTTCGTATCTAGAGCTCAAGTTAGAGTAAGAAAACATTTTGTATTTAGAGCGATTCTTTAATCGAGGCAACATTGTAAGTTGCTTAAATGTAGCCGCTATAAAGCCGCTATAAATCCATCGACAGTAATAGAAATAGCGTACTTTTCCCTAATTGTACCTCTCATCGAGTATTGCTGTGTAATTTGGGATCCTCACGAAGTAGAATTAGTCTCCGATCTTGAGGTGGTTCAACGTAGGCAACGCTAGGTTTGTCTAGGGAGATTTTACATTCGAAAGTAGTGTTTCGGCTATGATAGAATCCCTCGGGTAGACTTCGCTTAGGGATAGAGGACTTGATTACCGACGTAAGCTTATCGAAAAGTTTATCACTACAGATAGTTGATATTGTTATTCCAGTTAGCAACGTGCGCGAGGTCACAGAAAAAACTAAAAAGCAATTCAGGATGGTAGTTGCCAGGACGGATAGTCACTTCTGATTGTTTTACCCTCGTATTATTAGAGAAGCTAATAGCAGTTAGGGTGTTTTAGGATTATCGGTGTTTTTACACCCCCTGCCACGCGCCATTGGTGGCTTGCGGGGTTTAAACGTAGTACATCTGCATCTACATAAATACCCTGCAAGCCGCCTTTCGGCATTTGGTAGGGGGTGTAAACACCAAGCGTTCGAGTTACCTCTTTAGTTTATTGTTATCGCGTATCGTTCGCAGAAAGAGTCCCTAAAACGACTTGTCCTCGTATCCATATAGTTTATTTTACACACAATGTCGGATCGGCCGAAGTAGCAGGGGGGTCGCATAATACCAATTACGTCTTCTGCAAATGTACTTTCTCTGAATTTAATGAGCAATCGCAGCCTAGATTCTAGTGCAAATGTAAAGACCGAAAACGTTCCTAAAGTGGAACGATTAAACGAATTTATGAATGTCTTAATTTCCCACTATACCCTTGCGTTTTGCAAGGAACGGAAAAAGCACATTGTTGACATGCAATATCTCTACTTTAAAAATGTTTCCAGGGATGGAAAATAAAACTTTTAATGGTAATATATGCAATATTACATATCTATACCAAAATAAATCATTTGCCGGTGAGATGCCTATAATGAAAAAGTGCATTGCTGTATATAGATATATGACAATCACGTTATCACCATTCGTTCACAACTAACGTACTTAAAAAAAGTTTCAGGGCCTACGATACGATGAAAAAAGACGATTGAAAAGGAAGGAAAGCAATCAAAATCTCAAACTGAAACTACATTTCGCCCTTGAGTTATGGAGATTATTTAAGCAAGAAATCTAAAGAGAGAAGAGTCGAGAGGGCTTTCCCTTCCTTTTCGAAACGATTATAATCTTATGAAACGAAGAACAAAGTTTCCGTTCATTCAAATAAAAGGCCATGGAGGGTTTTTGAAAGAGTCGCCGTTCCATTCAGAAGCTTCCCTTTGTCTCAAAAGATGTATTATTACTTTCTCTTTGAAGTTTTGACTATTAATTGAGTTTCAACCGAAGCTTTTAATTACTGTTCCGATTTAAATCGTCTGGAAGCCCTTTACTTGTCCAAAGATGACCCTTTTTACCAGCTGCGTTCCAGCTTGCTTTTCTCATTAAAGCATCATTGAAACTGCGATATTAATAACCAAAGTTCGAATTCTCGCGATCTAGCATTTTTTTTGGCTATTTTCAGAGTCCGTCTATATTTTCCCCTTAACCACTACCCTGATACACTCGAGTTATCTCGTAGATAAGAGTGGGTTAAAATGCATTCACACTCGAGATTTTTTGGATTTTCTGCTTTTTGACCATTTTTTACTTTCAAAAATAATCTCGGTTAAGCAGTCGAGCGTATTGAGTTTCTCTATCTGCATTCCATTTGTACGTCTCCACTAGTTTACCTAACATATGGATTTGCCGTAAACAGGTTAAAATATAAGAAAATAAAAAAGGGAAATATAATATTTAATTACTATCTAAGGGGGGGGGGATTTCTCTCCGATCTTACTTAAGTATGAGAGCACAAATTAACAAATAAAAGAATATTATTTTTTCCAAGTCCAACCTATACAAATAATTTGTAATGTAAGGGATTTAAATCTATAAGGACAAGGAACACGGCTGTGGTAAGACATTAGAGCTCGAGAAAAGCTCCAAAAAGCCGTTGTTTGCGAACAAACAAACTGTTAAAAATTTGTCTTTAGTGGTGTGACGTCAATGAGGGAGAACAAAACTGAAGAAGGTATTGGGCCCAGGTCATTATTCATAATGCGCTGGCGATTAGTGTGGTTGAACTCTAATGGAAGGGGTTAAAAATAGCTGCGTGAGACTCTAAGTAGAAAAATCTGTCCTAACTCGTTATTCCAGCTTTCCATTACTTTGAGATTTCAATTTCCGAAACTCCGATGGGGAAAGTAATACGATCAAGTGCGGGATGAAGCTATCGCAATCAAATGAAAGGACATGAGTTCCTCTGTCAATTTTTCGTGAAAGATTCTTTTATTCCGGAAAAATACGGAACACTGAAAAATCATCGATAGGTGTAATGGTTTTGCCTCACAACTCAGCTGAAATCAAAAATTAAAGCTTTTGTGGAGCTATTGATAGAGATAGAATTGTGTAGATGGGAAAATTAGCACAATAACATCATTAGGTGAAGAATACTGTTGGCTTAAAGCATTTTTGGTCGCATGTCTAAACCTTAGTTTAAACTACCTTGCAGCATTTCCATTTTATAAGATTCCAATCTGAATTATGAATATTACCCAGGGTATACAGCCCACAGCAAATAATTACAAGTCATCAAATCTGATAAATTCAAAATGTTTTAAAGCCGCTATAGAGTGATGATGGTCTATTATTCCGGGATGAAGGGAAGAGTTAATTATTAATACTAGTATTTTAATATTTCTTTCCATAAAGTTTTAGTCGGTAACTTTTCTAATTTATATATAATATTAATTAAAATAACAAATCATAAAAAACTGTCTGATGAACAGGATAGTGATCAAAGGTACTACGACTCGTCTTCTTTTGTTGCCAATTTTGAAAATATCCTCAAAATTACGTAAAGACGGATCGATAAGCATTACTGACATATTGCCTGACGTAATACCAGTTTTCCATAGACCTTACGAGCTTCAGACATTTAGAATCACTAGAGGACAATTGAGACCCTAATATTTGTCTGCCTGATAAGTATTTTTCTTTTTGCCGAAGACTTTTTAAGATACCAATGATCAATGGCAATGTAATTCAATTTCAGATACAAGTAATATCTCTATTGCTTTGGAAGTAGAGAAAACTTCTCTTAGGCGATGACCGGCAAAAACCAATAATATATTGTCTGTATAAATAGTTTTTTGTATGTAACGTGCATAACTTTGACGGACATCAAGATTTATTCGGCATCGTTTGAAAAGATGTCCAACAGCAGCCCTATCAGCTGTACAAAAAGGATTTCATTAGGGACATTATATTCCTACCACGGTTAATAATAGGAACGCATAAATAACTAGGAAAATCGTCAAAATGTCATCATCATGTCATTATCATCGACGGTTGAATCAGTGAATCACGCTATCTAGAAGCGGATGCTGATTCCAAATTCATGTTTCTAGAAATATTGTCTAATTGTTGATTTGTTGATTTTGGAGCACAAGATCTTTCAATCAGCGAAACTGGCCCAACTTTGTAACTAAATTAACAACGCAACATGGCTTTCCAAGCGTGCGCTCTAGATTTTCCATGAATTACGCCATTTTTGAGGCACTGAGTGGAATATACGTGGACGTAGTGCTTCAGGTTCAGTGAATTGCCTGCAATCAGCCACCCATTATTTTGCCCGAGCGGAGTGAGGAAATTTCTATGCAACTTCGGTTCACAAAAGCATTATAATTAATTGATATTTATCCTGACACCATTCTAACGATTCTTAGTCTACATATTTCAGTTGACAAAAATATTTAACTGAACGTTTTAAATCTGAAAGCATCGAAAAAAGTTCCATTGCAGGTTTTTCACGTTGCACATTCTTAACGAGGAAAAAAGAGACCTATGTAAAAATTGTCGAAAATTACCTTCATCGGTTCGAAATTTATCACCTACTGTGCAAACTCAAAGCTTACTTAAAAAGAAATATGTAAAGCATTGCAATTCTGAGAGTGCATTCTGTCTTTTGAGATCACTATCTTTAAATCAACGGGAACAGAAAATCGATATGGCGAAGTATCACTTTATCAATAGAGGTATGGGGGAATGGAATGCCTTTACCTGGAGAACTTCTCATTCCAATGCCGAAAAATATGCTAACAATTTCAAAAACGAAGCTAAAAAGTTTATAAAATTTTAAATGTTCGTTTTTATATAGTAATTTATAAATTCGTGCATATGATTCTATATATTTTATTATTTTTCTATGTTAATGTACGAAATATTATGTATGATTTATTCACATTTCATTTTATGTGTTCTGTACAGGTGTTACAATAACTCTATAATTATGTAATTATTGTTAAGATCTACACTGTCCACGGTAGGTTTTTGCAAGGGTTTTCCTCCCGTCTATGGGCGAATGTTGGACAGATCTCATATTAGTAGTATTACTATTCTAGCTTCCCCTTGATCGATACCACCTTGTCTACCGATCAAACTACAACGTTTTCCCATTAAATAAATAAATGATGAGTTTGAATAGTCAAAGCGTACGGTAGCGATAACGAGCGACGTGCTTCAAAGCTCGTGAATAAAAGCTCATGCACATGATGAAAGTGTATGTCTTGAGTTCTGTTTTGCTCTCCAATCTTATATTCACCGATTCCTCTATTTAAGTTAGAAAACTCCTAACATACTCAACCGTATTGCATGTTCTCGAAAGCTTCCTCAGGGAATAAAGTACATAGAATTTAAGCCTCGATCCATCATTAACGTTAAAAAACCTCCCCATCCTCTAAGTTCTATTCCGAACGTAATTGCACTGCAATTGAGAAGAATGAAGATAGCTGCAGACTCTTTTTTGTTAACATTAAAGTAAATATCTCGAGAAAATCGCTTGATTTTCGTAAAACCCCTGCAGTTGGGTGGTTATTTCAGGGCAGTCATCACTAAATTCTTATTTTCCAATAAATTTCCTAAGAATATCGTGTAAAAAATAATAGCTTAAATACATTTCGATGCTCATCTTAAAACATTGGTTACAATATGACATCGTCATCACAGCAGTACTGATTCATTCGAAGAGTTAACTGCATTCCTCAAGAATAAAACGAAACAAATAAGCATTAAAAACTAATCGCAGATGACAAGGTAAAATAGATTCCAGCGCAAAAGCAAACGTGATATTAAAAGGTTGCAGTAAAATTACTAAAACTAATCAATTTCACCTCTTACCTATAACCCATTATATATTATAAAGCAGCAGTATACAGATAACTGGGGTTATCACTACACTCCGCCTGGCATTTTCTCATATTGAATCAATATGATACTCTTAACCCCTTTCCAAGAACAAACAAAAAATTTCGACGAGGAATGGAAGGACATACCCGAAATAAGTTTCATTAATGTTACCAATATATTTATAACGTCACGATTTCCACGACCATATGTTTGTTGAATGTATATAAGGTTTTCTTTTTTTATCTTACGATCGTTTTTAGCTTTTTCCTTAAAACTTCTGAATTGAACTTCTTTATTGTAACTTTTGTATTGTAAGTTGTGAAGTATTGTTGGTGCTGTGGAATGTTGTGTATGTATTGGATGTGTGTAGATGTTTGTTCTTTTTTATGTATATGCGACGTTTCCACCGGACAATTGTCAATTTGTAACTTGTATATTTTATTATAATAATAGCAACAATTTCACTTCCATACGAGTATATAAAAAACCCGCTCGTGACTTTACTTGTCGTTTTCATAGATATAATTATAAGATTAATTACCCAATGTTTATAAACCACTCTTTAAACGTTCTTTTTTCTACAATTTACAGGAGGAAGCGATCCGCCGGGCGCTGCTCAAAGTACTAGAAGACAAGAAAACGGATTGCTCTGATAAAGAAGCACTGTGAGTCTATTTTAATCAACATATTTCCTTTCCTATTTGAAATCATTAATCCTGCTCAAAAAAATTGAATAGAAATTGAGACACTATAGCTTCTAGAGAATGATTCTTCAGGGAAATGTTCCGGACCTTGGCAATAGATGATCATTAGTCACTTAAAAACCTCGCAGCTGAAAATCGGTGGAAAATAAACCAAAATCCTGATTATCTCGAGTTAACCGGTCAATAAATAATGATTATTTCCATACCTGACTAATATTACGACATTCCTGTCTCAAAAGAAATTTTTCTCGGGTTTTAACGAAATTTCTTTAACATCTCTTGGATTCTTAAACTGATCAAATGTAATTTTTAAAATTTCTCTTTGGAAGGTCAACTCATTGATCACAAATATATTTGTAATAGAATGTTCTAGATAGAAATTCAACTTCTCCTTTCTCCTGTGTCTAAAAACCACGAATTAAACCCTTTTGCCAGAGAATTTAATAAAATGCGTTTTATAATGACCCCACGAATCTTATAAACGCATTAAGCTCCTAATCCCTGGATTAAGCTGCCTTTTGATTGCTCCATTTTCATCTCTCTTTCTATATTAACATGTCAAACTCTCGGGTTTTTAAGGGGGGACGTTTTCACGGAAAGAAATTTCAAAAGGCGAGATTAGTATTTAATTGAGAAAATGTAATACTTACGGGAATTTAAGTATAAATGGATTAGGGAAGAGGTGTGAAAGTAATTCGGTTGATAGTAAATGGCTCTAAATATACGTATACGCAACAATCTACTTTACAGTTTCCAATACTAAAAAAAATGTATGCAATAACAATATGGTAATTTTAAACCAAGGATGACCTACAACTCGGATTACCGTCCTTCCATTTTGCCCGTTATTGGAAAACGTTTTCTATAACACCTTCTTTATTTTCTCTATCCTTCTGGCATATTTTATTCGCTCTCTCTTCAATTCTCTTCTTTCTTCTCTCTATTATCTTCTCTCTCCCTTATCTTTTAATCTCTGCGGAAACCCCTGAAATTTAAGAACTATTATTCTCTAATTCGCTTCGATTTCCTATTAATCTCTCTGTTATATTCTTTCCCTTTAGCTCCTTTTTGACTTTTATCAAACTCGTAACGGAATCCTGGGGTTGACGCTGAGTCAAAGCTATTGTCCACACTTTTTCTATCCCTTCTCTTAAGGTGTCCCTGTATTTCTTTTCTTTTCTATCGTTCTCTCTATTTCGTAAATATCCATACTGCTCCTCAAATATCTTTCCTGCTCTTTAATTTTGGGACTGTGACTTCCCATATTATATTAATTTTCTTTCGCATCTTTTTATATGAATTACTGGTAATACCAGCGAATTCCGAGGCATTTCGAAAAAAAATAGTTTATGATTTTACGCTCAACTTTTATTGGATATAAACTCCGTTATTACCGGAAATGATTCCTAAAACTGTATAACGTGTACCCGGTAATCCAATGATCATTTTCTTCACGAAGAGATTATCATTTTCAATAAAAAAAAAATCCTGACTGAGACATCAATAATTCCTTAAAATAATAATCGATAGCGTAAAAAATTGGATTTATGTATCAAATGATTAAATTGAATCAAATTCAACTTAACGAGTATGGCCAAGACTGTAGGCAATGCGTTGGAAAGAAGACGAATCCGAACCAATTATGATTTTTCGCATACACATTTACGAAGATTGCTTTGTCGCATACATAAATATAATATTGAGAATAGCACGTTCTACTGCAATGGACGATCTATTAAAGAACGAGTTGTATTCCCTTTAATAGTAACTATAGAAAAAGAGTTACGTGAAGTACGTTTACGCGCAATCGCGAGGGTTCTCAAATGAATAAGTTTCTCTTGTACTTTCGGATGTTTAGCCATCAATTTAATCTACGTATTGGTCGTATTTGTTGTTAGTCTATGTATTTCCATATCCTTTTATCCCAGATCCTGACAAGAAAATTCGAAATGTCCACAACCTCCGTAAAAAGTTCACAAATAAAGATAAAATGTTTTCAATTAATTGAAAGAGTTGGGAGAACGTCGCTAATACAGAGTAGATATTATTAAAGAGATTTTGACGTTTCTACAACCTGTTATACTTGCCAAATTTCGATAAAAAATATTTTATGCGTCATACAGACCATTGGGAAGAGGATGTGTGCAATACTGAAATCAGTTCAACCTTCTATCACCAAAGGAAATATTGGCGCCTTATAAAAGGTAAATGCATAATATTCAACTTAATTTAAACACAAACGGAGCTCAACTAATTTTTGAGCATTTTTAAATCTTTAATACGCTGATCAAGTGTTGAACACCATAATAATTATAAAAATGTATATGGTTTATTTTTATCCTTCCTTAGGCACCACAATTTCCATGGTGGTTGACAGTTTTGAAAAATTTATGAATGAATATTATACTTAACACATTTCCATAAAAATGCATATTTGCATAAAACGATGGTAGTTTTAACAACATCCGCCCTACATTTTCTTGTCACGTATTTCCAATCGGTAAAGCCTTCACAATCATAAGGTAAAAATCGATTCTAATATTCAAAAGTTCAACAAATTTTATCCAGCAAAATCCTCTTCTCCATGGTTTTCAGATCATATATACTGATTTTCATCAACAATCGATAAGCAGAACGGGTTTTAAAAGCGTCCAAATTTAGTCAGGTTAACTATAATGCTGACACTGCATGAGAATTAAGCGCATAATTTCGTCATTGATTACTCCACTGTATATTTTAGTAAAACCTACATGTAGGTTCTATTATATTCAGCGCGCCGTAATTTTTAAGTCATGAAGGAAGAAAGGAAGCTTTTTCCGACCTCTTTGTTACCAAATGAAAATTAGTGAACGTCCGCTTTCCCTTGCCCTCAGTACAATGGTCTTCTCCACGAAATAACGAAAAATGAGCGCAAAAAAAAAATAATTAGCGGAGTAAAGGTCGAGGTATTCATTTCGGGGATTCACTCTCGCATAAAGAGGCCTTCATTTTGTGCGAAATGAACATTTAGGATCTCATATTAAATTCAACCATGGCAGAACTTAAGTAAGGTAGTATATGACCAAATTAAACAGAAAATTACATCGTGATAGCATTATAGTAAAACGCGAAATTGGAAAATAGGAAAAAATACCTATTTTGGTGTAATGTTTCAGCAAAAATTAGTATAATTAAGTATATAAGTATTTCCCAAAAAGGAAACGAACAGATAAAGTATAGTAGACTACTTAAGAAGCAGTAAAAAATATAATGATTCTTATGGAGAATAAACCGGTAAGGGGACAGATTTACGTAATCATGCGCATGCATGAAAAATCATGTAATATCTAGAATGAAAATAAATTGAAATATTACTTTTTCAATGAGCTTAACATACATCTGGTTACCTCGCTATTTTTACATTAATTTATCTATATCCCAACACCCCCACAAACATCCATTTACTGGACCATTACAGTGGTGAGCTTCAAATAATAACAAAGGACACACACCACCATTCCCTAACCGGAAAAATCCGACTAGCCGGGATTCGAACCCGGGACCTTGGTGTTGCCGCGATAGCACGGTAACCATCTGTGTATCCTTGGGTTTTAAGGCGCGCACCTCAATGTGCAAATTAGCTTTCTTATCCTCTTTAATACACCTGGTTTGTTTCAACAAATGACTGTCATCATTAACTAGCCTCAAAAACTAGTAAGTAAGCTGAGTGAGTACAATTGTACAGCAAGAAAGAAAGTATACTAAGAGCGTACATTTTATTTATAAATTACAATGAGTAATCGTACTAAGTAGTCACTACTTCAATACAATCCAACAAACGTATTATTACCGTTTATCTATACTGTTCAGAGTTTCATATAGCGTAGCGTAGCGGTTGTTAGCGACCATTTTCTGAAACAAATACCGTGCGCATAAAATTAAAGAAAATGTTAAATTTCTTACTCTTACATATTAAATCATGGATTTCCTCCATATCTAACCAGAGTGTTTCTCAAGGAATGTTTAACTGAAAAGACAGTCAGCGAGATAAATTGTCAACCGGCCTCAAGGTGCAATCTTAAGAGGATGAATGTAACGAGATTTGATCCGGTAAACTGACCTAACCCCTCTTCACTCAAACTTTCATTCTTCACGACTGCCTCTCTCTGTTGGGCCCTATCTTGCCTCTCTCCCTAATTAATCACACTTTGAGCTACGCCAAAAGGTTCGCCGCACAATCAATCAAAGCAGCCGTTCGAACACAAGGGGAGCTCCTGATAAATTATTTCGATCGATCAGCATTATCCGGTTTTGTTTCGGACGTTTCCTGATAATTAACCACTGAAATCACTTCATCTTGAATCGGGACAAACGTTTTTTCCATTTCGATAGAGTGCTCCATGAAGTGATGAACCTGTGCTCTGGGATGTTGGGATGATTGGCTGAGATATCTAAACGGTCTCATTAGAATGTCAAAAGACGGGAAATGTGACATAAATATCTGTTGCATCTTTGAAAATACTCAACTTTGCGTTATTGTAAGCGTAGAGCCGACTGATAAGTCTAGAGCAGGTATCTATATCTACATCAATATCCTGCAAGCCGCCTTTCGGCGTGTGGCAGGGTATTTATGTATGTATTTAGGTATAGGTAGGTTTAGGCATGCAGGAGAATTAATTTGGCACGCGGAACTCTGACTGCACTATTCTTGCTGTGTATTCTACTTTTTTTTAAATTCTCACAGTAAATAAATAAGGATTCTGTTCATTTGTAATGTTAATTAATGATTATTTACATAAATTCTACATCTTAATCCCTATGCTGACGAAAAAAAACTGAAAATATATTGCATTTAACTCAACGATATCGTAATAGCTTTGTTAAAAGTGCTTCGGAAGCATTTGGTCATATGGTCATTTGGCACATATGGGCCCCCACCGCGAATCGATCCCGGGACCGCTTTCACCGAAGAACAAGTTGCCCACCTGGCTGTTCAGGAGCCCTTCACTCAATTATTTGGTACCAGATTGGCACAAGAATCCTTTGCATTTGTCAAATATGGCACTCCTGCTATGAGAGCCATCCTTCGTCTAAAGATTGATCTAGAAAACTATTTCCTATTAACTATATACTTTTACATAAAAGTTTAAACTGATAATACACGTACAATAGCCCCAGTTGGGCAATAGAATATAAATTGTATGTATCGCACACATTGTAGTGGGAGTCACTAGAATCGAGAAGAAATACATTTTGATTAGCCGAGATGTACTACGAAGAGGGCTGGGAAGACTGCGTGCCAGATTTAAACTTCCTAGTTATCTTGGACGCGGAAATCGTAGTTTAAAAATCAAGGAGCGCGAGCAGGAAACAAATATAGCGAAATATTCATTCCGTGTAAGGGGCATTTGGGAATGGAACGTTTTACTTGGAGAAATTATCATACCAATGCCGAAATATTTTAAAATGTTTAAGAATAAGATCAAATCTACATTTAGGTAAAAGAAAAGAATTGTCCTTTTCCAACTGTGGAACACTTGAGAATGGAGACAAAATGCGCATAGGGAGATTTCCAAAAATCGGTAATCCGGAACCACTGGTTAGCCTGCAAACGCGAGTTCCACCGGCCGACATACAGTTTATTGATAGTTTATAAACTGCTAATAGATTTATATAGTTTTTACTATGCGACCTCAGGGCTATAGCCTACTCTTCTGTTTTTTATTTAACATCTACAACGTATGCGACTAAATGGATAATCTACATTGTATATTGTACCGCTTCATATATTTTAGACTGTTAACCGATAACTTATTACACTGGAATAACAAGTGTGAAAAATATCGACACGACTGGGACTCGCTATTTTTCACACTTGTTATTCCTTTGGGATTTCCGTAGGTTTTCAACCTACCAAGATACCTTCCTTTCCTTTAATCCTTATTACACTGTTTCTTTTAATGTCTAAATGTAACGTATTGCAAGCGGGGGGAAGGGGTTTCCCTCCCACCATTGGGTGACTGCTAGGCGATTATTATCAAAACAATTTTTTGTTACACTGCCCTCCAGCGTTGCCAGCTGGCCCGATGGTAAAATTGCTACGTAATTACAAATAGAAAATATTAAACAAATCGCAGTAATTTCAAGTCATGACGCAAACGATTCTAAAAGGAACCAAAGACACTTGGAGGCTATTACAAAGAAGGAGATAAATAGCTACATAAAGGAATAAGCAGCTTCTAACAAACTTTTAAGCCTTCTCTTGAGCGTCTGCTCCAATCGTAAAAAGATTCCACTGGAGGACAAAATTGTCGGAGTCATCTGTTGGATAATTCGACTCATTGCAGTTCAACGTGTTGAAGACCACTGAATCGGGGGAGCAAAACTGTCAGTCATAAATAACCAAAATCGGGGAAATTCCGCAGATGCTAATGAGCGTTTCCCGTCGAAATGTGGTCCAATTATGTTCCTAACGAGGACTGCGTGCTTACACAGCGGAGTTAAAAAGGCCGACTCAAAGCGGAGCTGCTTCATTAACACGTCATAGTAGGAAAACCGGATTGAAGGGGTCTGGATATCCGAAAGAGCGAGGGGGAAAAGGGAAGAAAAGGTAGAGAAATTGGAAGAAAAGACAAAAAGACACCGCCTCCTCCCATTGTAAAATCTCGAACTTAAATGAAGATGCGAATTTTCTACCTCCCGAATCAATTCTGCCTCTTTTTTTTATTTTTCTACGTAAAAGAAAATTAGTATAATTATCCCTTATCTTTCATATACGAGTATGCTATCGCTCGAAGCAAGTAAATTCGTAAGAAATTTCAATGAGCTCGGATTGAAAACTGAATAATGCTCAAACTACTTTGAAAGGGAATTTTTATCAAATGTAAGATAATATTCCTTGATCAATTTCCTTCGCCTATATTTCCGTGATATAATCTATCACCCCTGGCCAGACTTCGTGGAAAACCATAATGTACTAAGAGGAAAGCACTATAATTTTCACAATTTCCATTCCACACATTTCTACATAATGCTATCATGGCATTTTTGCCAAAACAGGTCGTTGAATTATATCTTATGTGGAAATTACAGTATTTTCTCCTTATTTCATTCTTCCTAATATTCACAGGCATAATATTTATATTATGAGTTAACAAATATATGTATAAAATGGTGATTTATATATTTCGAAAACTATTAACTTTAAAATCAAACTTGCTAAATGATACTTGGTGGAACTCCAAAATAACGTAAATTTATTATTAAAATCACAATAAACCTCATGATGACGTAGTACTCCGAAACCGGTCGTGTCTCCTTTATACTGTGGAATTGTACAAGTTGGTCAATGATATTATGATTTAACAATACATAAAATCGATATGATCAGGCGTTACTTGGTGGACCTTCTTACAAAACCGGTCGCAGAATAAAACCTGTGGAAAATTACGAAGGATTTTAATTTCATTTAATTTCATTTAATTTTAATTTCATTTAACAATACATTTACGTTACTATTAACTTTGTTGGAACTATTTGTAATGTTTCCAAATTTTATAATGCTAGCACCGGAAGCCCAGCAAGCATTTTTTATATAAAAGAAGATATTTTAGAACTAGGATGACTCTAACATCCTTTCTATGAAGCGTCATTGAGAGAAGTATCTCTAATTAGTATAAATAATGTAATAGAGTTTTCCTTGAAAACTTAAATCCTTTCATGCATTTTATCAGAATTATTTCACAACCACCACTTCCATCCATAGGTACTGCTCAAAACCTTCGATTCGTTTATCTAAAATGAGGCACTGTTCCATGTTAAAAGCATACAATCCAATAATTTCCCAATTAATTACCATGGCAAAATCCATTGTATCACAGAATTTCAAAGGCTACTGTCCCTGTTGCAATAACATAATTCTACTCATAGATAACTTTCAACGTAGATAAATAATATTTTACGTCATGAAGCTCTTATCTTCAATATTTAAATATAATAATCTTCAAAATGGATGAGGAGATATCAACTGCAATTAATGCTTCATTGAAACATAAACCTTCTCTGAAGTTCCACTCATTGCAGAAATTATCTATCGAGTGATGATCTGGATTTATGAAGACTCAAGATATACGCATTGTATGTACTGTACGCGTGTACAGTACAGAAAATCACGTCGTAAACCAAATTTTTATTTTCCTGTGTAATCTTACGCTCCATCTATTCACCCAAAACACGTGATTTTACTTGTACTTTTAGTGTCACGAATTTCCTTGAGATTCAGCATCCTTAGAAAGGCAGTGAATACAATTCTAATGTATTTCTCTGTTTCTTAAAACGTCAATTGAGCATTCTAAGACTACATTCACGTTCTAACAGTTGAATTTAAACGAGAAAACTTCGGTTTTCAAGTTAATTCCAATTACATAACAGATATAATGTTAGCGTAAAAATGTCTCTAAGAAATACGAGTACATTGCTCACCCGCAAATAACTTTAAAAAAATGGCATTCCTCAAACTCCAATTGTTATTAACAAATTAATTATTCGTTATTTTGATTATTTTATTATTATTCATCTTTTAATACGATATCTTTCAATTACATTTTTAATTAAGTTTGCTCAATATTTATCATGGTATAGACATAGTTGTCAACCCCGGTGAAACTTTACCCAGGGTTGAAAGCTAGCTTTCTGACACAGGTTCCGGGTTCGAGGACCAACTATCCGAGTTTTTCTTGTTCAGGGCATTGATGTCTGTGATCGTCAAAATTATCGATCGAATATAATAGAGTTCTTGTTTTCGTTAAGGATTTAAATAAAATAACATAGCTTTGCTAATTCCTACAACGTTTGATGTATTCGAATGTTTCATTTGCATTACAGTAATTGAATTTCCACGAAAAAATGTTCAACTTTCTTTTTGTGTTTCCCCATTTGGATAACATGCACACACATTAATGTAAAAATAGCAATTAGAGATATATTACTCATACGCAAAACCTGGTAAATTTAAAAATGGCATTCCACCATACTTCTTTTTCTATGAACAAAGTTATGTATCTCTTATTTTAACACAAAATGTTATTATTGCATTTATTTTTTAAGTTAACGCAATATTTATGATGTGATGGACATAAATGCCAACCTCGGTGGCGGAATGATTAGTGAGCTAGCTTTCCAATCAATAGGTTCCTGGTTCGAGTCCCGACTAACCGAGGTTTTCATGGCTAAGGCATGGATGTTTGCGATCGCCCTTTTATCTGTGATTGTCCATACTATTACAGTGAACATAATCCTGTGTCCGTTAATGAATGAATAGTAACAACATAGCTTAGCTGATCGATACATGTATTCATAACTTGCACCAACTCTAGATGTCTCCTGGAAGAATTCGTCCAAATAAACCTTACCGCTGCGCAAATAATCCCTCCCTTTAAACCCATCAGCATCCTATTTGTTTTGGCAACTCTGCAGGAAGGAATGTGTGCAAAGTACTACCAAAGCCCGCCGCCTGCCCGGAATGTCCGCGATTGTTAGAAAATCTCTCGCCTCAGTGGCATTGATCTTCATTCCATATGCGCAACCATTTGCTCCATTTGCGTTTCAAGAACGGGCTCTTAGGTTTTCAGGGCTTATTTCCACGTGTCCCCATTGCATTCCCTTCTAAATCCTCCATTATTTCACCCGCAGGAGGAGAGCTGCCGAAAAGGATGACACTTGCCAGGTCCACTCGCTGCTGGACGACGCCTACGAGGTGTTAGCCTCCGAGAGCGGAGGTGAGTGAATCCACATCAAACGAAAAATAAAATAAGAAACTTTAACGTCCACGTGCATTAAATTTGACCTCTTTTGCCCCGTTATTTCTCTGTCGGATATCTCTCAGTTTCTCCGGATACTTAACCCAAATCTCCCTTACGTATTGCTCCCAAATTTCAGTAGACGGCGTGAGTTGCATTGGAGTGAGGGTTCATATTGTTTCATTTATCATTCCATCATTTATTTTGCCCTTGTCACACGCCATGTGGCGGCTTGTGGGGTACTAATGTAAAGAAAATAAACATTTTTTACCTCTCTCTTCCTTTAGAAACTAAACAGCTCTTGGTGCAAAGCAAGGGTACTCGTAATTAAGGGTCGCCTCCTTTCGAACATTCCAAAATTGGATATCTTTATATTACAGGATTACTCGGGCTCCCGAATAGCCAAGTGGGCAACGCGTTCGACTTCAGTGAAAGTGTTCCCGGGTTCGATTCCCGGTGGGGGCCCTCGTGCGAAATGACCTAAGCTGTCGAAGCACTTTTAACAATACTACTATATACTACCATACTATTATAGGATTAACCATTAGATTGTAACATTGACAGAATTTTTAAGTCCTATAAAATGTAAGGAAGGGTTAATGCTATATGTAAGGGTTATGTTAATAAATTCGAGGAAAGCTTCAAAAATTCGTAGTTTGCAATCAAACCAACCCTTGGGAAATTCCAACCGGCGAGTTTAAGGTTCTCGTGATCGTGCTTTGCAATGCACGAGAAGAGATATTTCAGCACATACGCTGCCATCTTCACACACCCCTTTCCATCTGGTAGTTTTCCAGCTGTGGATATCTTCCCCTAAGTTATTACTTATGTTTCTCACATCCACAACTCCTTCTGACGTTTTCTTCGCTATTTACAGTTCCAAATTTCTTTATATTTTTATTAATATATCTGACGACAGGTTAGATGAAAGAAGAAATCCTATAGCTTCAATTTCACCTTAATAATGGCCTTATCTTTGGTAGAGAAGGTAACTGACCACGGAAAACCCTAACCCCGGCTGGTAGAATACTTTTATTTTGGTCGGAAAATTGATTTAGATTCGAATGTATCAAATATAGAATAAACAGAAATTTTGTAAACTTTTGCGAATATAAACAACCAATCCTCTTAGCGACCAAAGCGTAAGGCCCTCAGAAATTATAAGCGAATGGAATCCACAACAAAAATGAGGATTTGTTACATCCACGCCATAAACCCGCCATCCCAATTCATAGAGGACCTTTTTCATCTACAATCTACCCATAAATTTTGGTACACGGCGTACCACCAAGTAAGCAGGAGCTATTAAGACTACCGTATGGAGGAAGAAACGGATTTTTCAGGGAAGGGAATTTAATTTGAGAATTATTATCATGAGCCTTCGTATCAATTACGTCATCAGTGAACGGGGATTAAAAATGAAGGGGCGCGTTTAATTAAGGATGGCATAAATTTCAATTTAATTTATAATGGATGCTCCCTGGAATTTGAACGGGAGCCTTAACAGCAAACGGTAATTAAATACAAATATTGAATGATCGACAGTTTCCTCCAATTAGAATGTCTACATTTTTAAAATGTATTGAATTCAAATGCGGAAAAACAGCATTATGTGTCGTAAAACCCGCTATCGGAGAGTAATTAAACTTAATGAGTATATCAAATTATGGTATTTAAACGCATCAGAATTACTTTAATTAACTCCTATGGCTGACTATCTACGTTAGTCAGACCTCACCTTGAATATGCGTGTATTGAATGAGATCCTGACGAAATGTATTGTATTCACGGATGTTTCAGAACGCAGGTTGGGAATCTTAAGAAGATAGAACGTTAAACAAAAAAGGCTTTATTTACTTAATATTTAATAAGTACACCCTTAACTAACCGATAGTATGCGTTCTCCCTGTTAAATAGACCTTAGTAGTAGTAACCAACTAGTCATAGACTATGTGGTAACATATTCTGCATCGGAACGATACGGCACGGAGAGTAAACGATACAGAATCAGGAGTGACTTTGTGGTAATTATTAACATTCAAAAAGTCCATGACGATAAACCATTACTAGACCAAGTATTGTTCTCGATACGTATTTCGACAACTAAGTTGCCATCTTCGGGAGAGAAGAATAACTGAGATACTTGCTTACAAGCGCGACCACGGAGAACCCCTACCCCCGCTGGTGGAAATTCTCAACGGTTAGTTTGCTCGCAAACAACGGCTATTTGGAGCTTTTATCTAACTCTGATGTCTTACAACAGCCGTGTAGCCTTTTCCTTATAGATTCAGGAAAGTTCAAGCTAAATGTCACGTCAGTTATTAAGACGATTTATTATGAGCTTTTATCTCTCTCACTGATTGCATGACAAGCAATTATTTTTAGTAATTAGATGGTTCCTATATAACGGATTTGGTTCCTACGTACGTACGTTATGCGTTTAGAAATTCGAAAATCAAACTGTAATTGCAGTAGCATATAATTAATGTGTTCCAAACAGATATTCGGGCGTATTTAACAATCATCGGTTTAGAAACGAAACTTTACTACTTGTCAATGCAATCAATTCTGTTAAATTTGATTAATCAGACAGAGAACTTGAAAAATTGTGACATTGATGCATAGCAATGAAATGATTAACCGCCGTTTAAAATTGGCAAGAATAACCATTTTCAATTTTTAATGGTAATGCCTAGTTTAAATTGTGGTATTTTCATGTTTAGTAAATTTAATAAATGGACTCACTCGTAAAAATAATAAAATCATTGTAATAAATGTCTCTTATTTAATTTCAAATATCTGAATTCTAGAAAATTATTGATCGCATTAACTTCGGATGCAATAAAAATGTGCCCCCAGATTATATTCTAATATTTACGTCTATGTCGCGTAGTTATTCATTTGACCTTCCGCGAAATCAAATTTGCCGCCTAAATACGGAAATTTTAATCATGGTAGTAGCACTCAGAAATTTTCCACTCCTAATAATTAATTTTTTACCTAAGCACACATTTAATTCATCTCGAATGAATTACACAGAAAGCAAGAAAATATTTTCATTTCCTTTTGAACGTTTCAATTTCATCAACATAAGTATCGTAGTCCACACGCTAATATATATTAAAATTAAAAGCCGAGAATGCCTGCAAGTTGCCAAAAAAATATATCGTGCTGACATGTATCATCCATTTAGACTTCGACACATCTTTCTAATTATCATATAAATCGAAATTAATTTAGTAAAATTTTCAGATAAGATCCTTCATCGTATACCTCAGCACAATATTTTTAGAAATGTTAGATGCCATTTGAATACGGAATGTTACAGTGGGACATGTTTTAGGACCCCTAGAATACCAATCACTTTGTTAGCTGACTGTTCCTTTCTGGTATTTTTTGCTACCGGAAAACGTTTAGTTACAAGAGTAAATGTAGAGGAGCAAATGAGCCACACTTCTCAGCTTCTCATTAGCTAATTTATCGATAGACTGCGTAAAACATTATCGAGTAATCAAATTTGCTCTTCAATAGCTTTCAATTTTTGAGACCTGAAAAATGTGGTGGAAACACCAATGAAATTACTCAATTTGTTTAGCTCGTGGCGCGGTACATAATTTGCTACTCTCACTATAAAGGATTTGCTAATTCGTTTTCTATGTACGCTTCAATTAAGCTTCGAGCCGAGGGATTGCATTTCGAGTAAATCCAATGCGATTAAATGTAAACAAACTTTTGAGGAAACGATTCAAGCAATTATCTGAGGATTTAAATAGACTCTCGATTTCATTATCTGAAATTAGATACTACGCAATAAATGAGTTTCACTTTTAATTAATATTATTACAGTGAAGCACTGTAGCTTATGCAGCCGCTCGAGCTTCATATTGTTACAGAAAATAAGATATCAATATATTTCATTCAAAGTTCTACAAATTAAAATCAAATTCTCCTAAATAACTTTAAAAATTCTTTTTGAACACAAATATTGTTCATTTCATCAAATTGGGAAATTGAATATATTTTTGATGATTGAATAAAGACATACAACACTGAAAATTTTACTCGATATTATCCTGATATGTAACTATCCGTTTGTGCTTCCCCCCTCACTATTTCAGGAAGTGTTTGTTGTAGAGCTATGAGAGAAACAGCATTGGGTTACTAAAAAATCAAAAGTCCAAGCAAAACCACTCTTATCTCCAAGAAGGCTCTGGTTCGAACCCAGGAGATCATAATTGATTTCCATAAGAAATGCATGCAAGTTCGTTTTCATGATTTGGAGGATTTGTTTCTCTTACTAAATTAAATTAGAAATATCCTATGACACCGTAACAAGTGTCAAAAGGAAGAAAACAGATTACAAAGTCTGGTTTTAGTCGGAAAATATTGAATGTTAGAAGATGATATCAATGTTTCCTTCTAAATTTACGATTAAAAGTTGAAATTTATCAAAGTTTTATGAATTTTAATTTTAAATTAATAACTGAGAAAATATTGCGTATATTATGTATAACTCTCAACAAATTTATTCCAAAATTATCCAGACTTATAATTGATACCTTCTGTCTTAGGAGGACCAGACGTATATAATATCAGATATATTTTGAGTTAAATTAAATAAAGTTCCGTCATGATTGACGGGAGTTTACTAGATGCAAAATAAAATCCATGAATAAATCTCCTACAAACTATATTCAGTTTCTGTAAAGTCATTCTTCTTGATAAAATTGAGTACATATTTATCAACAATTAAAAATTACTTACTGATTAAATAAATACTTAAAAGACATTTAGACTTCCGTTCTAGCCACTACATACTTTAGGGTCCTGTGACACACGCAACCCGTAGTGGGTCCCTTTTAGTCTGCAACCCGCGGTATCAAATCGTTTTGCGTAATGCCTGACATCTAGGCGCCATTGCCTTCCTCTTATTTCACCTCCGTAACCCCTTCCACAGCTATTTATTTTCTAAATATGATGCCCTTATAAACTATTAATTTTTTGGAGGTTTTTACTTTTACGTTTGACTTTTATCGACTTACGATATCTAAAAAAGTCTTTCGTAAAAAATCTTTTGTATATTTTTCAAGCCTTGAAAATTCCATTTCGCTCATATATTAATGTATAGGGCCATATTTCTAGGGTAAAATATTCATGGTGATTTATCGTAATCCATAATGGCATTAAATGCGAGTCAATATATTCAATTTGCTGTTTGGAGTATGTTTTTGAAATGGGAGAGAGCCTCATTTGAACGGCTTGAACAATGAAGTAATATTCCTGTTCCCTATCGTAGAGAAAATTAATTGAATAAATTATGTCAACCCAATCCATCTGGTTCATTTTTAGGCATTAAATTTCCCTAACGGGCTCGCTGTTCATTTTTATCCTTTTATCAGCGTCAACAACTACTCCGATTTAATTCCTTGCACACATCATTAATATTCGTATTGTCTGGGTTGAATATGTTGAATAGATTCATTTTAAACTTCGTATCATAACCAGCATTCCAAGTTCTACTCGCTACGGGCATGAAAAATTCTAAAGCAATTTAACTGAAAATTTAGAAACAAAAATTTAAGAATTTAGTGATTCAATAGTTTTGACTTAAAAATGAGACAAATGTAGCACCGAAAAAATTGATGCATTTCATGAAAGCTGATTTCTTACTTATTTAACATAGTTGTTATGTTGGGATAAGAATTCATACAAGATATTATTATATTTATGTATTATTTACGTACAAACGATATTTTGGTACCATAAAGCAATGTCTGCGAGAGTCTCGAGGAAGAGTTTCAATGCAGAAAAGTAATGAGTTGAGATATTTTCAGGATTCTTTTGAAAATGAATATGAGTTGAGTAAGAATGCTGCATGTGAGTTTTCATTATCTTTCGTGTATTTTATAATTTTAAGCGTGACACTTCATAAAATAATTTCCATGAGCGAAGATTGAAAATTGCCTTAAAGATACAAAATGTAAGAATTTTCACACGGTTGAAAAAAAGTTCCTTAAAATTTCTCCAGTGTTCACCGCATGTCCCTTCACTATTTAAATTGTCGTTTTGATTTAAAATATAAGATTTTTAAGAATAGTAACAATAATGTTCACAACAAACTCAAAGACAGATCAAATCGAAGACCTTTGAAGGAGAGCTACGTGATTTCTCCGACTTTTCTAACACTAGTTTCAGATGCCCACCAGCCCAGTCCTAAAAGTTGAGTAAAACTAAAACAACCTCAATCTTATTCGAAATTTAAACTTTGATATCACTCGAGAAATCTTCATCTTCATTTTCATGCTGAATACACAAACTTTAACAATATTCTGCCGAAGCGCAGGTGCTCTCGTGTGCGTACTTAAACGCCTAATATACAAAGAGCGACGTTTTACGGAAAGAAAATATAAGGAATTTTCATTGAAATCGTAAACAACCTCATAGAGATTTACAAAGCTTTCCCTCCGTTTAGCGCCCTTTTATAGATCAACCACCGCTTCTAAGCTATTAGCGTAGTAATAAAGGTGATCCCATCCAGAGACGCGAGGACGCGGGCTGAGTGGAACCGAATTGGAGACGTAATTGCTCACTTTATGAGTGCAACGAAAAAGTGTGCTCCTATAGTGTGGCCTTCGAGTTTAAAGGGTGCTGAATAGGACAATACAAAAGGAATAATGGCCGAGGTCAGGGCTCTTTTAGCGAAACGTCGTTTGTGATCGAAATCTTCCGACGAGAAAATGACTCATTGTACGGGGCTAAAGTGCTGCTAGGCGCTCTTAATTCCATTGCAAATTCAACTCCGCCGTCGGTGCTAAGCTTGTGAAAAGATCGCGAAATTTAATAAGAGAAATAATGGAATTCTCCTCCGGTTGTGAAATGTTTTCAAAATTCTGGAGGCAGACAGAGAAGAGAACTGTCACAGTTTTATATTTGTGAAGAAAAAACATCTCATGAACCTCCTTGATTTTATTTGCAAGGTAAAAGACTGGAGAGATAAATACCGAGCGGATTTTTAATCTTATTACTAGAATTACTTAACCTTACGTTATGTACTTATAATCGCAGAAATAGTCCTTCGCATGTTTATTTAAATCCTAGATACTTGATATACATATCAACCTTCAACGCCTGAATTCAATGTGATATTTTACCATTTATTTCATTCATATACTAAGAACCGTTACATTGTTTATTTATAATTATTATAATATTTATATACTT
>KZ308171.1:400897-485821 GCA_000376725.2 Ladona fulva
AATTACAAACGACTATTCCCTAACTGGAAAAATTCCATTAGCTGTGACTCGAACCCGGGATCTAAGGGAACGCTAACCGCCAACTCTACTACCGCGGCCGGTATAGAATAATTATGTTTTCCCCAGAGATGGCATATCATTCACAATTAATGTATGTATTTAAATTTATTAACTTCAATACTGTACAATCTAACGCTTGCTATTTGGTATATGACATTTTTGTTCAAATAAAGATAAACAATAATCTTTTTCTCGAAACAAATTATTTAGTTCAATTTACCAGTTAATATGTACTTCGCGAGGTACATATTGTTTTAATTTGGTAAACGATAACTAGCTGTTTTTCTTTGGGTATGACAATTGCTAGGAGTAAACAGATTAGTGTGGAATCAGCAGCTTCTTAATCACATATATGTTAAGTAGCTGCTAATTTTATTCTATCCACATTACACACAACATTTCCACACGGTTCTACACCCATGTACGGTTAATGAGCAGCTAATTCCATGCTATTTGACTTTATTGCAGACTCACTTTTATTCCAATGAACTGAAAGTTTTAAAATTATAACTGATGGAATTCATTGATTCTAAATGCATAGAAGAGCACACTATTATGTACCGCGTGTCCACAAATTAAAGTTACCGAAGTAAACGCGACCACTTTCGAGATGGCAACCTCATCATCAGGATGATCCCTAAAAACTTTCTACGAAGCTAAAGACTTAAATTTGTGCTATTTGACAAAATGTCCTACATTAGCAAAGAAATGTACATGGATAGCAGAGGAAATTCAACATCACACCAATTATGAAATTAAAAAATTGCAAAATTATAACGGAAATTTTTCGTAGAAATTTGTCCGAAGCTGTCGTTACTTCCCTTTATCCACTCTCAGGCAATAAATCCGATAACTCCCCGGAATTTTCACAGCCGTAGTTGTTGTTCGTGGGAATGCACGCGTCCTGAATCTCTGGAATTTTCCTCGCCCTGTTCTATATCATTCGTGCATTCAGCGCAGGACGCATTCTAAACCCTTAACTTCATTTTCCGTTTCGAATCGAATGGTATGGTTCGCTCTCAGCCGCCTTTCCCTCGTTTTATTTCTTCCCTGGGAAACGAACGTGAATATATTGAGCCATCCCCCGGGAAAGAGAGAGGGTGAGAGGGTCGCAGATAAAGGAACAGGAGTGGGAATGCTCGTATCTCGTTCAAAGGTAAGGGAGCCTTCAAATAGAAGAAAACACACCAAGGGGAACGAGAGAAAGGTAAAGGAATGGAGATGGAGATAAAGTAAGATAAAGAGAGAAGAACGAATGGAACGAAAACGGTGAAATGAATGAATGGACAGCGGCGAGGACGTACGACACACAAAAAAAGTTTTTAATTCGGGCGAAATTGAAGCTTAAGATTCCCGTCTTAAATTCAATCCGTCACAAAGAATCGGTTAATCGATCTATATATGAAAAAAATATAAAGAAGATAATAAAGTAAATCAAAATATTTATTAAAGAAATAGAATAAAGAGTTTCTGCATACATTACGGAACTTCTTCTGAATAGCGCTGTTCTTGCTCACGAATTTTAAGTAAAGCTTATGGGAATGACCAAATATGTAAGACTCTTCAGTTGGTACCGACCACATCACTGTATTTGATTCGTATTTTGAGGTGAATTTAATTTATCTTTCTCTTGATATTTCTTGCGCTTGTTTTAGGTACATTTGCTATATTTCATAAATTATACTGTAAGTAAGTGTTTGTTGTAATTTTGTTGTCGGCTGTTTATTCTTATACTCGTCCAAGAAATCAATTTTCTGTTGTGCTAAGAAATTTTGTTTCCACGAATTCCTCACAAGAATCGTATGCAGTTGCTAGGATTCTATGTCGCCGTGAAACTACCCTACAGAGTTAGGTGAAAAACAAGGAAAATTGTATGCTTTGAGCATCACTATGAAACATACCCGCAGTAAATGTTAGCACTCCAATCAACGTAGGAATATTTTTTCGGAAAGGAAATGGATTTTGAAAATATATTTTAGGTGATATTCACAAGTTATGAGTAGATTTATATACCACACGAAGGAGTCTGAAACCACCTCCAGACTTTTTGGGAAGACCTTAGCAGTGGCTTTGAATCCTATTTTAAGATTGTTATAATTATTTCAATTACTTTGACACTCTTTACACTTGAAAGGTAAAACAGTGGTCTTGTCAGTTAGCATCTCATTATTAAAAGTGCTTCGACAGCTTAGGTCATTTCGCACGTAGGCCCCCACCGGGAATCGAACCCGGGACCGCTTTCACTGAAGTCGAACGCGTTGCCCACTTGGCTATCGGGAGCCCCGTCTTGTCAGTTCAGCACAACATAAGCCTAATGCATTGCTGAAGGAATCTTATAGATGACAAGGTGCCAGAGGACCTCAGCCAAAAATATCGCTAATACTACTATTTTGGCAAAATAATTTATCCACCATAGGAAAACACAAAAAGGAGGGAATTTGAAGTAAGTCAGTAATCAAAGGGTTAATCTATTACCAAAATTACTCGATTACTTTGTAACGTTTTTGAAATGTTCGCAACAAATTCAGAATCCCAACAAAGATTTAATTGGAAAAGCGATGTGTAAAATCATAAAAACGATGTGAATCTCAACCTAGTATAGCAGAACATTATCAGCATACGTTCTCACAGAATCTGTTATAAATAAAAGGGAGAAGTAATTCACCGTGAGAAATCCTTATGATGAGATATGCAGAGAATAAAAGTACCAAAGAAGGAACAAGATAATGAAGAAAAGATGAATGAATGGCAAGTGGCGAAGAGGTATGATTAATAATGAAATGGTGACACCTTTGGGGATAGAGAACTTGCAAGTGATATTCCGAGATTGATATACTGGATGAAGGATACGTTGGAGGAAAGATATATGAAAGGAAGCGGAGTGTAAGGGTAAGATAAAATGCGAGAAGAGAATGAAACAAACGAGAGTGTTCCTAGAAAGGAGCCTTCCCGGCGAAAAGACGTTATCTCCGACTCCCCAAACCAACTCCTTCTCTAATTCCTATCCCGAATGAGAATAAGGAGCTGGATGGTGAGAAAAAGAGCAAAGCCAACTTCGTCACAACCTATTTTCAGGAGAATCCGTAGGAATGGACTGAGGCGTCTCCGTGATTGATTTATGCGATACAACGGGCGAATACCTCCTTCGCTTAAAGAGAGAGGAAATGCGATTAAAACGTCTGTATGAATTCAAATTCGCGGCACGACTGCTTCCAGTTGCGTATTTAATGCGAGATTTACTGATCATATGGCAATCGCTCGACTCTCGTAAATTCACCTTAAATTAAAGGTCCAGGGAGAGGTGACCAGATGTCACCTTTTTAAGTTTTTTCCCCCCAAAGTCCAGATACGTTTCTCGCAACGAATATCTGACTAGGATTACACTTCCCTGGAGTATTGATTTACCAAAGACATTTCATATAATTCTCTTGCATGGATACATTTTGAGAATCATAACTTTGGGACTGTTCCTGGGCCCTGTTTTTTCCACGTCGCTCTCTATGGCCATCGTATTCTCAAAATTTTTCACTGCAACGGTGAAACTCGGATATAGGAAAATGGCCAAAATTGTTTCTCTCCCTTATCAACACCAACCTCTTCCTAATTTCAATTCTTTGCAGGATTGGCACACTACGTAAATCTTGAGATGAAATTGGCAACAAAAATTCAATGGTTGTATGTAACGTTAACGTCAAAGATTTCTGAATAAAGAGCGAAAAGTTTAAATATTCTATCAAAGTAGGAAGAAGTGCAATAAAATATTATAAAATTACTTTTTTCGGGCCATTTTTTCCGTCGCAGTTCTAACCTACATGAAAATTACATCTTTATTGATTTAATGATGAGTTGCAATTTGGTCCCCGTACCAGGTTACAACGAACGAGAGGGTGTAAGAAAAATAATAATAAAATTTCTCCGGCATTCGCTCAAAGACGGGAGGGAAACCCCTCAAAAATCTCCCGTGGACAGTACACACCTTTTTAAGTCAATCGTGGACTTTGTCAAATTTTGTTTCGTAATTCTTAATAAATTTTGGGTTTGTTCCGCCAAGTGTCGCTTGATATGTTTCGTTAAACACAGATACAATCAAAAATAAATGTTTGATAAATAACATTGTACATTATACATGAAAGATCCGAAAACCTAGCATAGTATAGTAGTAATATATACTTCAATATGATAAAAGTGATTGAAAAACGAGGATCATATTTACAAACAATTGAAATGTTATAAAGATCTTAGGTTTTCCTGGTGGACACCTTGTTAAAAAGGATTCTCGGGATTCCAACCAGGTTACTTCCGGAGACGTGTTAGTCGCCAACGTTTCGATGACTAACCCAGTCATCATCCTCAGGGCTACTCTGAGGATGATAATTGAAATCTTATAAACTTTCAAGTTAACTTTTACAGTTATTATGCTTCATATTTTACTAATATTTTTTCCAAGTCTTTAAAATAGTAGCTGTTTTAATGACTATAGAACCATACCTCCCTAGATCATCTTAACTGCCCCATATTTTAGGCTATTAAGTACATCATGTCACGGCACCAGCCATCAACATCTGGTTAGCCTACTTTAGACATTATACATTAGATAGAAATGTTTCATCGAAACATTCTTTTTGGATGTTTGATTTGATACAGTAAGATTGTCTTACAATTTAATATTTATATGAAGGTTATGATATCGGAGGAAGTATTAGGTAAAAAGATTTGCCTAACAACTTAATGAATAATTATAAACTTTCAACATTAATTAAAACAATGGTAAAACCACCATGATTATTACAATTTAAACCGTATAATTTCGAGAAAAGTGTTACTCGGTACACATCTGCGACTCCTAACCTTGTAAATTTCCCATTTATAAAATGAGTTCGCATTTTCAGGAGAACTTCTCTCGTTCGGTTTCCAAAGTGAATGAGTAAATTGTATATAATATAATTTAAGATCAACTCTAGATCCTAAATCTTTAGTTTGTTGGACCAACATCATTTAATATACACGCTTGAACACAATTTTTGAGCATCTCTCGGCCAGTTTCCTCAACTAACCGCCCTAATTTGTCCAAAAAAATAAGATATGATCAATGGTAGAAGCCGTCACTGTGTGGAATTCCATCAGGTAGGAATGAAAAACACTTAAAAACACGTAAAAATTTCCATTATATATTTCACCAACATGGGCGGTTTCAAATAGTACATAGTCATCATCAGGCGGATGTCATGATGTGTGATCATCTCCTGATGATTACTGTGTACTAGTTGAAACCGGTAGTGTTGGTGAAACATATTGTGAAATATTACAGTATTTGCAGTAAAAATATAAGTACTGTATTTAAGAATCGTCAAAAGTTTCAATTAAAAATACCCGTCATCATAAAGTAAGCACAGGATTTCAGATTATAAGCAAAATGAAAGAGTGGAAATGGGCTTCACTTTAATCATTCGTTAATTGACGGGAGCGTATCGCACACGGACGCTCAATCGAATCGTGTACGTCAAATGGAGCGGATGATTGATTAATCGCTTTTGTCTCCTTTTTAATCGAGTATTCCGATGATTCGCTCGATTACGAGAGACAATTCTTCGGTTCGGGTCAATCAAGTCCGAAATGAAATCATCTCCAGCTAGGAGTGCGTCGTTTTATGAACGCGTAATTCGTTTAGGGACATTTTATGCCCGTATTCATTAATCTCACTTTGGGATAGAAATTCGAAGAGGCATGCTTCGCTGAGACACTGTTCCTTGATAAATTATGGATGATCGTATCAATTGAATTAATTTTTGGGTTAGAAAAATTATTTTTGCGATAAATTCAGTGGATAAACGTCAATAATAATTCTGCATCTATATATGTACCCTGCACGCTGCCTCTCGGCGTATGGCAGGGTGTGCATGCACCTTGACTCTACTTCCCTGATTTATTTATTTATTTATTTAAGAATTACCCGTCGCAATTAGGTCGTGGGACCCGGTGGCAACGGTTGAGGGGGTGCAAAAACAATACTAACTGTCCGGCATTCGCCCAAAGACGGGAGGAAAACCCCTCCAAAAACCTCCCGCAGACAGTACACATTCTATAAAAACAATTAATACACACATAAAATACGTCTGAATAAACATACATAGATAAAGTTGAAAATAATTTTTCCCACATACCATATTTTGCAATGTCTATACACATATATACATATAAGTTATAAATGGTCGAGTTCAAGAGACTTAAGTTAAAATACATTACATAATGAACGTGCAATATAAGAATTACATAAAATTAGCAGCTTTTAATTTTTGCTTTGAAATTTTTAATGTTTGTGATTGATTACTTTCGCGTATCGTTCGCGAAATAATAAATTCTTGAAATGGCTAGTTCAAGAAACTATTTCTAGTACATATTTCTCTGATTTTTCTCTCAGTATCAGAACGGCCTATGTAATGGGGAGGATGCATTATATCGGTTACATAAGAACCTAATTGAACTTACTTAGTAAATTCAAGCTTCGTTAAAATCTTATTTCTTTCACAGATTCCCAACCTGATTCCAGAAGCATCTGCGTAAATCTCACTGATTTTTTGTAGTAACTATTTACAAACCGTATTATCTCTCATGGAGTCTTTTTAGTCACTAAATTGATTTAAATATGCAAGGTTAAGGTATAGGTGTATGTAGGTCTGAGGTATGTAAAGTTATGAGAAGCCCACTCATACTCACTCAGCCAAGGTATGAGTACCCACTTTTAAGAGTTTAACTGAAAACCCGAGGAAAAACGAAGGCGAAGAGTGTCCTCGTGATTAGAAATTTAACGTAGATATTTCTGGTAATCTTTCTGGAAAACGTAAAACCTGGCCTTACGCTTTCCCAGGGAACAAAGACTTGCTTTGTTAAAATGAATATTTCCGTAAAACTATTTCTCACTCTCCTTTGAACGAATCTTACGATAATCGATCTCAACACATTAAATACGAGCATGGATGGCACAGGTTTGGCAGTCCAAATTTATCTTTCTGCATGTCAAATTCATCCTTTAACAAATCCAATTCATTTTTTTGCCAATCCACTTCACTCATTAAGAAATCAAGTTTCTCAACTGCAATATTTTCAATATTATGTTGTTAAATAAATAAAATCCTACCAAAGTTATCCATATTGGTCATTTTAGTGCACTTAGTATGTTTCGTAACAATTCTATGTATCATTTATGTATTTCCGTCTCTTAATTCCTTTAAAAGTTCTCTCCTGCTGCTGCTCGTAGCAATTTCAATTAGTCATTTTTAATTTTATGTAGTCCATCCCAGAGTGTTTTAAATACCATGAAAAGTTAAAGAATAATAAGTGAACTTACACTTCTTTACCCATTGACAAGTAGTTAATGGATATATAATAAAAATTTCTTATTTGTCTTTTGCAATTATTGAATGGATATTAATTTTAAAATAAAAATTATGTACAACGTCGTAATCAACTTTCACTTTAAAATATCCCCCAGAAATCAGTTCTTCAAGCATTTCAATAAGAGTCTCCTTTTATAAAATTCTGCCTCACAAGTCAATTTCACGAGAAAGAAAAACGTCGCGACGCTGAAAATCAACTATGTGAATGAAGATATTTCCTGATTTTTCTAAAAGGGTTCAATCGTGGTCACTTGATCAAAACCAACTTCCACCTTCTTCCTCTTTATATCCACCACGTCGAAGTCTCTCAAATACTTTGCTAATTACGAACAAGATGTCGAAGTGACTAATTGCTTTCGTCGAAAACTTTAGGAGAGCTGTTACTTGCTCAAGAAGCAACGTTACAGAATCATGCCCACTTTCGCCAGTTCGGAGGTTAACGTAATGTCGACAACGGGTAATGGGATGCAAAACTTTTCGACGCGTTGCCCTCAGGCGCCATGCGCCAAGGCAGTCGTGGGCAGTGAAGGGGAACACAGCCAAAGGAGGAAAAATAATTTGGGAAACAAATATTTATGGAAAGTTGATACAACAGCGGCGAGCGGCGCGAGGGTCAGATTCAGTAAAAATTCAGCTTAAATTTCAGGTGACGCGCGTGCAAATGAAACCAATTTGGGTGAACCTAACATATGAAGGCAAACAGTTTTAATGTAACGGAGGCTAAACTGGACACAAAAAAGAAGAAATATTTGTTTATAACTCGAAATAGACATGAATTGTTCAAAACACTTTTCTTTGTGATCCCCTCAATTGAAAGATTGATTCAATTTTATTCACTGCTTAATAGAAATTAAATCTAAAAATGTACGATTTATAAAACAAATCTAGGCTTCTTGCACGTTAGTAATACACTGCCAAGATTTAAGTAAAGTATCCTGTAAAGCACTCTGTAAAATGTATACATTAATCTCCATAATATATTAAATAACCATTATGTTATCTGCCTCTAGTGCAGGCAATCTTTCTTTTTATTTCGCAGAAGTTAAAATCTGGAGTAATGTAGTAATAATAACAATAACTTATACTTGGAAACGTAGGACAATCCCTACAACATCAATTTCAGTCATTATCATTATTTATAAATATAAAAAGCCATTCCCTTACCAGAAAATCCAATTAGCAGGAACTCGATCCCGGGACCTTCGGGTTGAAACCACGCTAACACTGGTGGTTAGCGTGCTATATAGCAATATCGCAATATATAGCAATGCTAAATGAAATTAAAATCCTTCGTAATTTTCCACAGGTTTTATTCTGCGACCGGTTTCGTAAGAAGGTCTTACATCTTCAGGCGTAGGGCCTTCAGGCTTCAGGCCTGAAGATGTAAGACCTTCTTACGAAACCGGTCGCAGAATAAAACCTGTGGAAAATTACGAAGGATTTTAATTTCATTTAGTATGGCTTTCCACCAAGTAACGCCTGATCATATCGATTTTATATATAGCAATATCATATATATAGCAATATCACTTTCACAGTAAAACTGCTTCAATTTAAAAATTCGCGTAGTATTTTAACGCATCTGCTATCTTTTGCTAGCTATTTCTTTGCTTCCTGGCAACGTGAAATTTTTACATCACTTTTTTTTCGAGTCCATTCTTCAAATTCAATGACGTATTTTATTTATTTTTCATTCCGCAGTGGTAGTTATTTATTTATTTAGCATTAAAACTAAATGGGTTAGATGTAAGAAGGGACTGTATAGTCCCAATCTCGCCCGTAATAAAGACCTTTCTATTCTAGTAGAATTTTTTTCACTACACCCATCCCTGGATGTATTATGGATAGCTAAGTTGTTCAGGTTCTTGTAGTTAATTTAAAGTTTCCCTGAAATACTTTCACAAACGAGTATTTTTCGTTCCTTAACATTCACAATAGCAAACGTTCAACGTCCAACATTAGAAGTAAGTCAGAAAGCAGTTATACTGTAATTAATTTTCATTCACGTATTTCAACGAATTCTGAATTCTCAGTGATTTAAGGCGAGTTGGCGAAAGTCCATTGTTAAAATAATGAGTTCCGCTTGGTTAATTCCTACTTTTCCACAGACTCGCCAACGATGGCGGTTTAAGTGCGCTCACACCGTCGACCCCTCACTTCAATTATAACGAAGTAAAAAACTGAACAATACCCTCCGAGTTAAATCCTTTCACAAAATTTCCCGACGTGTTACCCTTTGCAGGACTCCCATCTCGAAATTCATTAATAATCCACTATGAAGCTCCGCCGTTAATGACGGTAATTGGTGCTGTATAATGAGAAAAGTTTATAGTCCCGAAACGGGTGGAAACAAAGTACCTGCCCGATGCTCCGTCCGTTAAATGCTATAATGGGATGAATCATTCAAACTTTACATCTCTCATCCTCACAGAAAAGCGGGCCTCATTGGTCCTCCGTCGCGTGGGAGAGGCCCTTGCGGAGGAGGCGTGCGTGGGTCGCGTCCAGAGGGCCCTCACGGCGATGGGCAGCGACGTTGGGGCCTTCCTCACCTGCCTTGACGGCGTCAGCGATGTACTTGCAGAGAAGCAGGAGGGCGGGGAGGAGAAGGTGGAGGAAGACGTGGTCTGCACCTGCGGCCGCTCCACGCCCCACCAAAAGGGTTCGCCCCGGGCGGGTGACCTGACCTTCAACTGCGACGCATCCGGGGGTGACCTTCTTCTGCGGCTGTCCTCTCTAAGACCCGCCGCCGCCCATGCCGCTGCAGGATCTCTCTCCGCACTGTCCCGGATGCTCCATGGGATTCAGATGACAGTTGTGGAGGAACCAGAGGTGGAAGAGGGACACGTGACGTTCCGATTTTCGCCGGAAGATGCTCCACTTCGGTCCGCTCCTCCAGGGAAGAGACCTTCGAACTGTCCTGCGGATCTTCCGATGTTGCCATCCACGTTTTGCAGGTGAATATCCTCCACACTATTTACTACTTCCATTTAGTAACAACTAGAGACGAGAGGCGTAACGATATAGCGCCTTTATTTCATTTCCCAGATCGGTCGATTTGCATTCGTGCCTCATTCCATATTCTCCGTAATCTCACAAGAAATTAATTCAGCCTATCTAACTTCCGTCAAGAACAAGATTGACATTTGAAATGGAACAACTTTATTGGTAGGCCTCTTTCGGGCACTTATTTCAGTTATGCCTCTGGAGTATCTACATAAATATTTTCGTAAATATATTAATTGAGATGAATGGTATCAAGCGATCCTTGGTGGGATGACATAATTAAATATATTAAAATACTTTATATTAAATGAGATCTATAAGAAAATCCTCATCATGATAAGTCTTCAACCTTACGGTAGGTTCGTGGACCCAAAATACCTTCTCCTTTAAAGTATCTTCATAATTTATCCTACCCTTCAGACTATCCATTATTCTTTGCCTTTACCTTCCCTTCCGTATTTTCCCTTTTACCCCATGCCCAAATATTTTCTTTATAAATTCTTCTCATATTAATAATTGACTCACCCATATCCTCTGCCGTCGCTTGATTACTTTAATCAAAACCATACACTATCCACATAAATGTGGAAATGATGACATTTAATATTTTGGCACCAAACTCTTGTAAAATTTTAATACCACTCTGAGAAAAATCAACCTTCTTTCTATAATTAACTCTCTCCTTGACAGCCACCCTCAATTACTTAATTTATGAAGTTTACCGTGCAATATTCAACAAATTGTACTGAACACCTCACCTACTCGCTGAGGTCGAATCCGGTCGGCGGTAAAATCCAAGCGTGGAAAACACTATTTAAGGCTAAATCGCATAATTATAAAAGAAATAACAAGTGTGAAAAATAGCGACATGACTGGGACTTGAATCCAGGTCTCCCATTTTACGGGCAGTTATTCTAACCACTGAACTACCATTCCGCGTCTCTTCCACACGGTTAAGGTAAGGCTTAGTGGTTAGAATCTGCCCGGAAAGTGGGAGACCTGGGTTCGAGTCCCAGTAATGTCGCTATTTTTCACACTTGTTATTCCTTTGGGATCAGCCGCAGGATTTTATCGTGCAAAAATTACACCTTTCCTTAATACTTTACATTTTACTTTCATTGCACCTTTCCTTAATCCTTTTTCTTCCTCCATAACTCTCCACCATTTAAGGCTAAATCATATTAATTACGAAAGGAATAAGAAGTCTAAAAAATAGCGACATTACTGGGAATCGAACTCAGGTCGAACTGTTAACATTAATTACCATTATGACGTGAAACTTTGCACAAGACTGCCGTGTAGCCGGGCTCTGACGAGAGATTTAGCAGGCTAGCCTAATGAAATACCATAATCGGATCCTAAACATGAATGATTTCTTTTCTTTGTTGAGGATGAACGGTAAGAGAGGACTTCTGTAACAAACATTCATATAACAAATGTGATATTAAGATTTCATTAAGTTACAGATAAACTGATATTACCTTAGTCAAGAAATGTTATTGAGATTCAAACATTATTTTCCAAATCAACAGCTCACTATCCATTGAAAAGTTCTTCAGAAATCGAAAGTTCTGATAAAGTATTGTCGTATTATCATATTTTTTAGATATCAAATTCCTAGTGCAAAACTGATAATTCAGCATTAATATCAGTATAAATATCAATAAATGTAGTAGCATATTCAGAATTCAGTATTTTAGCATAGAACTCAATCCTATAAAGTGAGCATGTTAATGAACATAATATACTATGTTAACTTATATCTAATATGACTGCAAAAATAAATTTCGTACATTTAAGAAGGAAAGAAGTCTAAGTCAATATCATATTTTTTCAAGGAACAATAACTAAATTTCATGTACAAGACTCCTCCTTCATGACAGACTTTTGGAAGTCTTTGACAGTTTTTTTAATTAAGAGTTGGTAAAATTTCGACTCCGTCCGTCTCGCAGATGCTCTCTTTGCGAATTTATATAAACTTTTTAATTGAAAAGAAAATCCAGGAAGAGGAATGACGAGAGAAAAAGATGTCTAATGGAAAAGAATCGAGATATATTTATAGAAAATTACTGGATATCCAGACATTTTGGATTAATATTTTTACTTTTCGCTCAACTCCAACCTTTTGAACGGTTTAAAAAAAATCATTAATTAGAGTTTACACCCAAATATTTCCTAATTTCTTCTTCTAGTTTTCATAATACTATCTCAGATATGAGGAGGAGATGCACATGCTTTCATCTATTCACAGATAATCGACAGGAAAAACTTAATACTTACGAATTTACTGAAGCTAGTTATGGGTAAACGTTAATCAAAGGATCTAACTGTTTAGAAAACGTATTAAACTCCTTTCCCAGCTGATTTTGCCCAGAAGAATACATATTGAATGTCATGATTACTAACTGAAAATAGTTTTTCCTCCATATAGTTTACCAGATGATGTCCATTAACATCGAAAGTGGTCGTATAAAATAAAAGTTTGTTTTTTTGGGAAATACGTATCACTGTTACTCGTTAACCTTCAAATTACGATCCATTCGAAGAAAAGCTTTGCTACTCTACAGCATACATATATATACCCAAAAACTCCGCGAAACTTTGACTGATTAAAAGATTGAATTCAACGCAAAAAAGGAAAGACACGTGGAAATTAATTGGCACAGCAGCTATACTACTAAATTATCTCGCGACACAATAAAAAATTACTTAAGGTGCAGTGGAATATATTCAACGTAACGATATACGTAGCGACTGACAGTTATGTTTTAAAAAACTGGGTAAATCGAATCTAAAGATTACCTCTACCGTTGCCTCGCAAAATTACAAGGCTGTGAATTGTGAATAAGTTCTTTTGCGGAACATCCCACAGCTGTTAGTAAAATCCTGATGCTAATTTTACATTTACTCTAACTGAAATGCTTTAAATAGTATTATATTTCATTATGGTGCAGGTAATTCTATTACTTCAATTGCGGCACATTGAGAAGTTCAAAATGAACCGTAGTTGAGATAGAATTAGAATTGAGATACTGAATTTTCAGAACACAAAGAAAAAACAAAATTGAAAAAGCATGAAGAAACAGAGGAATTGAATTAAGAACGGATACTCTTACAGACTGCAGAGCAATTTATAGCGTCTTCGGAAATTTTGTTAAAAAACTCACCCGGAACTTTAAAGATCCAAGTTCGTTCCTCGGCCTCTTCAAACATCTCCACTTATCCTCTTGGTTTTATTCTACGCCTGTCGCCTCAAAGTTTAAAGTTCAATTTCCTTTTTTCCATTTTTTTTTTTAGAGTTTTAAGATAGTGCAACCCTATAACGGCACCCCAAAAACTTAAACGAAGTAATTCCGAAAGGAAACAAAAAATTTAATTCCACAAATGTATGGTTTCCTAAAATTTTAGGCGAATTTTAATAATCCTCTCTCTTCGCAACACGCATTTGTTTCAACCTTGAGCCGTTATCTCGTCGGCGCTAATTGCTTTCGAAAACTTTCTCGAATGAGGAAACTTGTCCGGTGCGTCGAAGTAGCGAAATAATAGAGAAAGAAATAAAACAGTGGAAGGAGATAAAGCAGAGAAAAGGGGTGTCGGCGGAAACTGGAATATTTTCCGCCAGAGAAGTTTTAATGGAAGGAATCCATTTTAATTGACACCCTTTCATACCCAGCGAGCTTTTGCGTTAGCGTGTAAAACCAACCTGTGGATCGCGACGAATTCCCTGCCTCCGCTTTGAGCCGAATGAGCTCCTGAAACGCCTCCGCTACAATTTAAAGCCTCAATTGCAAGTAGCGGAAGGTGGAGTTAAGTTCCACAAGGTATCATTAGCATTATAACCAACGGCGATTCCATACTTGTCCCTTTTAGATCTGCGTGACACAAAGCTATTCTTTCGCCTCTTGATGATTGACGTATTTCAAACATTTCAAGGAACACACTTCCCTGTTTTGCTTTAAATGAAGGGAGTCCTAGCTATTGCCCCTCAATGAGACTATAAGTACACACGACAATATACCTCAATGAAACTATATATACACACGACAATATACCTTTATGTAATCTGAAATTGTTCTTGCTATAAAACTTCCTATCGAAACTAGCTATCGAAAACTTTTAGGAAATAAACATGTATTCATGGCGAATTAAATTCTTCTTAAAGAATTGCCCTCACTCTATGAATACTGTATATTCTCGAATCGAAGATGCACGTAAATTTAGAGAGAAAAAATAACACTAACAATTTACGCGAATCACGGCACTGGCACCCTGTTTTGTTATTTTTAACTCCCCCCTGACGAATTCTTTAAATACGTTGAAGAAAAGTATATATTTTGTGAATGTGTGCTTATATTTATCTAAGAACGGAAAGATAGTGTTCTTTCCCCTCAGATAATTATTAAATATTATATTTCCCTTTTTTATTACCTTAAATTTTAACCTGCTCCCGGTATAACCACATGTTGGGTAAAATAAGGGAGACATGCACATGGAACGCAGATAAATGAAAGCATGCTAGACAAGCTCTATACGCTTGACAGCTTAATTGTAATACCTATTTTAAAGTAAAATATGGTCAAAAAGCAGAAAATCTTAAATATGAGTTACCTCTGGTATGACTGGATTTTAAACGATTCTCCTCTACCAGATATCTCGGGTGCGTCAGGGAAGTGGTTTAACCTCGCTCAAATAGGGTGACGCGGAGGATATCATCGCCTACTTGTTTTAGTTTCGTATCAACGGTGATCGTATTGCCGACCTACGGTAGCGGAATGGTTAAATCGCTAGCTGACAACCTCAGAGGTCCCGGGTTCGAGTCCCAGCTATAGCGGGTTTTCGTCCTTTGTGTCTGTGATAGTCTAAATTATTAAAACAGATGTGATTTGGGGCTCCTGCTTTCGTTGAAGAAATAATAATAATTAATGGCCAGTGACTGTAATAGCGATTACGAGCACTTTTGTTTTGAAAAGTAGGGAGAATTTGGTGGAAGACACGTGACAATCAGGAAGGTGATCGTTTGAAAGAAGACCTAAGGCCTGGGCTCCTCTTCGAGACCATAAATACGCGGTGTTTGCCCGACCATCATCCCTTTCCTTATTTCTATATCCATTCTTTTCAGTTCAGCATCTTTCTATATATATAGTGTACCCGTTAAATTTCAGCGCTAATTTCTCCTTTAATTTTCTTTTAAATACAAATTGTGTGATCTCGGCCTACGGCTGACGGACAATAAAGCTATTATAAGTCGCATGCTATTGGCATAGGTACGTGTCCTGAAAAGTCCAGATAGGCTGATGAAACAAGCTTAAAAGTTGTGATCACGGGATTTGGGAAAGTTGGATCATACTTTTTAACGTTATAGTTTAAACTTTTCCCTGCGGTATTTGTTTCACTATAATGCATTTTAGGTGCGAATCTAAGATGCGCGAGTAAAGTTCTAAACAGAAAGTGGTGCGTCTTACATAATTGCTATTTAAATAATAATAATAAATAAGATATTAATCTTATTACTTACATAATTTTATTCATAAAATGAATCAAATAAAGTAAGTAGTTAATGTATATTTATTGGGGAAAATAACGTTTAAAGTCATCACACCAAAATGTTGCCTGCAAGCACGTTTTGACGAATAAATCTTACAAGGATATTCAAGGATAAATATGTATAATAGAAATCGAGACAATGGTTGACTGAATGAAATAAATACCGAATAATTAAGAAATATCACAAAATATTTAATCGATCTAAGCTTCAAATGGCTAAAAGTGTTTCATTTTATCCTAATACTTTCCAGTTGTTAAATCATGCATCCCATTAGGCACCGTCACGATTAGTTTATCGAGAATAAATTGAATAAATTCTCTCAAATTTACCATTTTTTACAGCTAAGAATCTTTAGAAATAATAAAAAGGCTAAAGTAATCCATAACACAGACTTCAACAAAATTTGAAGGAAAATAATGATCTTCCATCCATTAAGCTTCGAGAGCAATGAATGTTTGCAATGAAAATACTATAGCAAAGGTAAAGGTGCATAAAATATGTAAAGAAAATACCTAAAACAGCAGAACATGACCATTTCAAATAGAAGATGATGTAGCCGAAATTGATAAAGAAAATCACTCGAGGATAATTGGAAATGCGATGGCATTCTGTCGGAAATGGGCCGCTCAAGCACAGGTTGATAGTCATTCCAAAAGCAATTAAAACTTCGAACCATTTTTGGATGGACGACTAGTTACATTATTACGTTTTCGGAGATATTTGAACAGGGGTAAAATGGAATCAGAAACGGAGTCATCTCACTGAGTTAATCATTTCATATCTCGTCATAATGTATTCTCAATTTTAAAACGTTATCTAAAATGACAGGGACATTATCCAGATTGAGTATACCGTTGGAATTTCAGTTTTCCACTCTTAATCGATGGAACGTATCAAACAAACCCATATGCACCCTACATACATAAACTTACTTCTCTAGCTTAAAATACTCATCGATTCTGTGATTTTAATAAATATTGCAAACGTTAAGCGTATAAAAATCATTTGATCATGTCGCACGTAGGCTCCCACCGGGATTCGAACCCAGGACCGCTTTCACTGAAGTCAATGTGTTGCCCGCTTGGCTATTCGGGAGCCTCCTGATGGAGAATTAAGGACTATTTGTAGTCACTTGATGGCTAGAATGTACATCTATTCTGTCAGTCCAATCGCTACAAGTATTGTTTCCCATTGTTTATAATAATAAAGGATATGTGAAGCCTCTTGGAAGTTATCAAATAATTTCAGGGAGACATTTACGAAACTAGGTATTTTGCGATATCCTTTCTACTTTGGTTGATATGATGAAGAGTGAATTTAACTGACAAAGACGCAAGAAAAGTCATCACAATACCAAATCCTTTCCTCAAATGATCCCCAACACACAGAAAAAATAAAGGAGAAATAGTAATAATTATAAAATAACAATAAAGAAATAAAAATAATTTATATAAAAAGCAAATGTCTGTCCGTCAGTCCGTCCTCCTATTTATCTCAGAAACGGCTTGCCTAAGANACTCTGTAATTCATTTTTTTTATTTTGTACTTTTATTTCCTTACATGCTTTTCTATATGATTATTGTAATTGTAATTGAATAACTCTTATGACTTGTAGTTCAAATTATGAAAAATTTGTAATTAAGGCCATCCTTTCCATGATACAGTAAAATAATATTTACTACGATATTTTAATTACTCTAAAATTGTACGTTTATACTCTACAAGGATGACTAATGTAGAGCTCAACAATGCTACATGTGTACAATTAACATTTACAATGGCTGGGAAGCAGAATACTTTTATTTTGCTTCAAAGCATAAGTTTGACAAGTAATTGATTACGTAAAGTAAGCTTTCATGACTTAAACAATAGAACAAATATTAAAAACGATGGTAAGAAATATATTGAGTTATTATGATCTTACTACGAACTGTTTCTGGCTTGGGAGGGCCATATGTATACAATATTAGATATATTTTTAAACTAAGTTCCGTCGTGCTTGACGGGGGCGTTTACTAGTTTTAATAATAAAATAGAAACGATAGTCATCACATATAATAATATTCATTATACAACAGTAGATATATTTTAAACTAAATTAAGTTCCGTCATGCTTGACGGGGGCGTTTACTAGTTTTAATAATAAAATAGAAACGATAGTCATCACATATAATAATATTCATTATACAACAGTAATATTAACATAGATACGTTGCTTGGTGCTTACGTCCCGTCACCTATTGAGAGACGGCTTGGTGGTTATGGACGAAAAAGCTTTCAACCTTAGTTTCGTGGTACCGGTGGTCCCTAAACAACCCGAAATGAATCGTTTGTGAAAATAAATTCTTTATAACAGTAAAGGGAGATCGGGAAAGTCGAGAGCTGCGGCCACCAACGACTTTCAATTAGCTATTGAATTGTGGTTTGCAGAAAATTTTAAGTTCAACCGAGGGAAAAATCCGTATTTCGTAGTTTACAATCGAATCCCTTCTGTGAAACAATTTCTTGTGGATTTTAAGCATTATTAGAGACCATTACAACCCTTCAGGCGCTCGAACGCTTCGTTGAAACGTCTTTGATTTTTCTGTACCTTTGCAATGTAATCATATCGTATTGCATATTTCCTTTGAATTTTTTTCTATTTATCGCTATATTTTTCACCCACATTCTCTCTCCGGGTGTCTTCCCAAAACATGGGTTTTTACATTACAAACTTTAAATTACAAAGATTTTTCCACACTGTACTCTTTCCTTATGCTTTTTATTAATCTTTCTATACTTCATTATACTGAAGCTCATATTGTTCTAACCTCGCCATTCTATCTATCTAAATATAAAATTCAATGCGCAATATCGGAGATAAAACAAATAGAATTCGGACGTATTAATGATTTTTATGCAAATAGCAAAGAAACTTTCAACACATGACCGTTTGCACCTATAATATTAATACAATCTAGCGATCTCTTAGTTCCAAATACATTTTTCGACGATTTTAATTTCATAGACCAGACTTTGGGATCCATGGAATTAATCTCTTTACAAAGAAATGTTTGTTGTAGTAGAGGCTTTACATACATTAAAGAGTATAAATGGAAGATATGTTCCATGAGAATTCGAGGGAAGTGCAGATTTTCCGCGGGCCTCGTGTAGACCATGACACTGCCTTGAAACACAGCCGTGGGCACATTCAATCTTTATCTAGGCCCCGTGTTTCTGCTTCGAGAACATCGCGACTACACAACTTTGGACAGCAGTTGACACACAACTCTCTTTTTCCCGTCTCGGTGCACTCTCTCTGTTGAAATCCATTGACTGGGAGGTAGATCAGATCTAGCTAACGTGTAGTATAAGGGAGAATAGCTGATGGCGTTGTAAGGTGTGCATAGAACAATGTCGCTACTACTAAATTTACAACCTTTGTAAATGATATTAATAAAAACTATGGAAAACAAAATGTTTATGCTCCGTAGCAACGAGAGATCCCTCGAGATAAACCTACGGTTAATTTCAGCGGAAAAAATAAAACGTTTCATGTTCCACATTTAAAAAAATGACAACCGTTGAAATAATTCATATAAGAAAGAACTGACCAGGTTCTCCTTTACCATATCTGTAACTTTGATCCTACATTAAAGCTTACTTCTTAAAATTTTCGTACTCTTTAAGAAGATGATTCATTCGTGGAAGCAAGTTACATTGCTATTGTGAACTTGTTGACAAAAAAACATTGACTTTTTTGAAAATCACCTGATATTTTTTCTTAACAAACCCCCTGCTGTAGAGCTGAGGTTCTTAAACTTTAGTAAGCTGAGGACTCTCTTGTGCTCATTTATTTGTTTCGTAGGCTCCCAAAATGTTGTTCTATCACTTACATATTGAAATTTTATTTTTATTTCACAAACTATTACGTAGATATAATAAATTACGAAAACTGTAATATCAAAATACTTCAATCGAATTAATTAATAAGCAAATATAACAGACGCACAGAAAATAGCGAGGTTGAACGTTATATTATTTAGGACGAAAATGTATGCTCACGGACCCTAATTTACGAATCGCTTCCACAGAGGAATTCGTTTAAAATGAAAACAACGGAGTGCTGTATCTACTCGGTGTAATTTTAGCTCTTCTTTCAAACTTCGCATCAACATCACCGTGGGATAATTATTCGAGGATTGGTTTCAGCTTTCTAAACCGTTCTGAATCCAGCCAGCCTCTTCATTTCCTGGTAAATCCAAATCTTAACATTATCCATTAACTGTCTCTCATATTGGACCCTAGATCTTCTTTTGTCATCCCTCCCTTATAACACTGCTTTCAGCAGACTATTGTGCCTTTGTACCCGCTCGATTAAGCTTTCTCGTCTTTTCACCAAAGATAAGATGAAGTCGATTCTGGAAGGCGTGACTTTGCGAAAAGATGTCACCGAGTAATAAGACTTAATACTTAATACACAAAATATTTAATGCATTACTGATTTCGCATGCTTGCATCTTCAGGTGCAGGAAAAGCATGTGACTAAGAATATAAAGGAAAGTGGAAGGGTGGATATGGGTGAGTACATCAGGTTTGCTTGGTAGGGAGAGAAGGGCTGAGGGGTTGGGGTAACGAGTGATGGGTTAGGGTAAGGAGTCAAGGGCTAGGGTAAGGGGTGAGGGGTTAGGGTAAGGATTGAGGGGTTGGGGTAAGGGATATGGGGTAATTATTCAATTAATACGTACAAGCGTGAGTTCGTGGACCTCAACACATATTGAAAAAATACATAATAATTTCACAGTAGGTATTAATTCCACTAGTTTAGTCAACGAGTTGAAAATGTCAACTCGCTGACGACACTAGTAGAATAAAAATCTGCTGCGGAAATAACTCATTATTCTTTCTTTTAATATGAGATCATTATTCATCGAGTATATCCTCCACCTGAAATTATTATGTGTGCAATCCATTTCATCCACTGTTCACTTTCAATTCGCAGTCACGGAATTATTTTGGCACAGTGCTCTTGTAAATTGTATAACCTTTTCCTAAACCTTAAGTCAGATTTAAAAGTTATTGACGAACTAAAATCGCGAGCCGCGACAAAGACGTTTTAACTCCTTAGAAACTCTAACTTCGTGTCACAGCAGCTTTTCCGTAAACTCAAAGAGACTTCCCATGCAGTGACCGTCTTTTCGAGTTTGTAACAACTTTCACGTTTGCCACTTGCTTAGTTAAACTGCTCTGAATTTGTTACGAGGAAGTGCTGAAGAATATTGCATGCTACTGAACCGGAAAATAACTTTGAGAAGATTTACTCACTAATTTATTATTTCGCGAAATAAATGGTAGGTGTTCTAAGTAATTAACATATCGTGGGAAATTTTCACGGGTTGTGAACTGGATTAGTGCTTCAATGTTGATGATGACACCAAAGGAAGGTGTGGAAACGGCGATGGAATTCGAAGCAGTAGTCCGTTCGACAACCCGAGAAAATTTCTTGCATCATCTAATCAGGGAACATATCAGATCATTCATAACTTAAGTTACTCCAATTAAATAAATAATGTGTTTTTTCTTCTTTCGGAGGTGAAAGTGTTAATTATGGCGGAGAATTTGTAGATTTAAGAACCTACTAACAGTATTTTATGCGATGGTTAAAATTTACTAAACAATCTCTGCTGTTCTGAAGCTCAAATTTAAGATGAAGCATCAGTTTTTTTAGTTTATATTAAATGTCGATATTTTAAGAGGTCGTAAGACGTCCTCCCACGAAAATACATCGCATTCGACTTCGAAATCAAATTTTCTCGTGAAATAGCGCGACCTTTAGGGAATTTGGAACTTTCTTAAAAAAACGCTCAATCATTTAGCGACGCATTACCTTTAGACAGGTCAAAAAAATATTAGTTTAGCGAGGATTCCGCGGAGACAAGCATTTTAGAAAATTTTAGGTATCTCGTCTTTTATGTATGTACCAATAATATTCCCATGTGATAGTTTCAAGATTCCTAAGGATAAGGGAGAAATTGAAGTTCTTGTAAAGTAATACATGTTCAGCGAGATTGAAATCAATTTTTTGGTCACCCTAGTAACCACCCCTTAGCATAAAAACGTGATTTTCGTTGAAAGACCACAACTTTCCCTTAGTACCACTAGCGGAGACGTGCGACCTTGGTAGTGCCGATTGAATTCCTCTCTTATTATGGAGAACTGTCACAAAATTGAGCCCAAAAATGTGCATTCCGATCTACATTACGTTTTAAGGAAGAGAGAATAATGCAAGAGATTTGCAAGAGCTATCACAAAAAAATACCAAAAAATTATGATAACTAGGGCTTATTATCTATATCTTCTCTACTACTTTTCTTTTACTTCATATTGTGATAATTATACTTAATTGTGAGCCTGCACCAGATATAACTCTAAATCAATCGATAACATATAGGATATAAGAATACTGAAAAACTGTGGGTATGTAAATTAGCTTTCTCGTGTAAAAGGAAAAAAGTAAACACCCCAGTATTATCAGGTAAAGCTCAGAATTTTTAAATATATATATATAACGGATTGACTCGAATGTTGCATGATTTAAGTTTGCTAAACGATTAAATAAGAAAATACGCAGTATGAAAAATTAACGTTGGTAACAAGGATGAATTCATTTTCTTTCCTTTTTAAAATTATCCAACTTAAATTTCTGAAGATCTAAGGGGAGCCCCTGGAAAGTGATACCGAATGAAACACACAATACCGTGTCCCGTGAATGTGCCTAACCTTAGTTAGGAAACACGTTGTAAATCATTACTTGTGCCATTAGAAAATAATTTAATGTAAACCTCTACTGTTTTAGAAATCTTATACTATACCGTATCGTGAGTAAAAGTTATCCATCACCGGTCACCTGAATATTCATGAATAAACCATAACTTTATTGTTTCGAATAAAAGTAGGCGTTAATTTTAACATAAGAGGAGGTTAAATATTGTCTATGATATTCTATTTTCCAACCCTCATAGTGCAAGCCATCATTCCTCAACCCACCTTCCTTCTTCCACACCTGATTTCTCTTCTCCTCCTGTTCAACCTTTCCTCCCCCTTTCCTACATTCTACTTCCCACTCTTCTCTTCAATGTATCGTACCTTCTTCCCCTCCCCCTTGTCCATCGAGTCGTCTGTTAATACTCGTTACGTTCACTGATTTCATTGCTTTTTTCCTGTATAGATTTCCTTGTCTAAATTTTCATCTAATGATGTACCTCTGCTACGAGACACCTATAGTATGTATTCAATGTGTGGTTTAGATAAGGTTCTGTCACGAAGCCGTTTTGTGTGAATAAATACCACGCCTGATTCTGTTTTATTTATCACTTTTCCCTTATTTAAACTGTTTGCGATTTTGTGAGGGTAACTTACAGTAATACGGAATTTGCGGAAGTTATCTTCCCGTAACTAAATCATCTCCAAATTATGCGGGCCGTGATTATAAGTTTGATGGAACCCGCAGCTACATCGAGTTTCCGCGAAAAGTAAGACGACGCGGAAATTAGAAAATTCCTTCGCATGGAAGTTTGGCTCTCCAGTCATGCGAAAGCTGGAGTATTCCGCGTCAGCAGAAGAGTTAAGATTGATACCCACTGGTGAACGGAAGCCATTTACGGTCCTTCGGAGAAATTTAAATTAGAGAGCCTTTCGGAGAGAGCTTGAAGAGGAGATTTAAAAGCTACATTATGTAGGCGGAAAGGATCACTCAGACAAACTATGGCAGATGAGCTGTTGGCATAATATAGATTGCTTCTTCCCTTGGGCAATTAAAGGATTCCAAACAGATTACTTAGAGTTAAAAGACTCGCCTTATCCCGGCGTATTAAACTAAAAGGTTAATCTCAGGGGCTTTAAAACGCTCCTTGCTCTGGTTTTATTAAATTACGTGGCGTAATAAATCTAAATTTTGAGTTTATAAAAATAGCAATAGTAAATAGACGTGAATTCTGCTAATGAACGGTAATTTATAATGCTAAATTAGATACTACCCAATAAGCAAGCTTTATTAATGTTAATAAATTAGACAGCCGCGCATCGTATTTTCCACAAGAATTTTAATACGACGAATTTATGACGGTTTCTGTCCTTACAGCCATCATCGGATCTTGACCTGATGATGGCTGTAAGGCCGAGAAACATGTCGTTGATTAAAATGCTTGCGGAAAGTATGAAATGCGGCTGTCTGATTTATTCGTACGGAGTTCCACAAAATCCGATCATCTCATATCGATCATGTTATTAATGTTAACTAACGTGCAAATGAGAATAAGGAAAATAGTAGAATGTAAAAGTGTAAATATCGTGATGAAAATTCTATGTAACACCTGATCACACGTCAGTTACCTTCAACAAAAAAGCTTGTAAATACTCTCCAGAAAGAGATGATACAGTATCTTGAATTAAGGTTTTGATTTTGAGAAAGTGTAATCCTTTTGCTTATTGAAAATAATAGCCATATTGATGTTTAAGGGTCAACATCTTTCCCTTTTGTACTTCGAGGAAGACTTCTCTATGGTTTCGCGTTTATGGTAGGTTTGGTAAGGAATGACATGACATGTATCGTGTATCGCAGGGCTTTCCCTTGGCACATGGTGCTAGACCGACGCCTGGACATGGTGCAAGTGGGCACAGGACTACTCCGCCTATTTGGAGCGCATCTTCGCACCTCCCGCTCCCTCGCCACGTACTTCTCGGTGGTGCGGCCGAGGGGAGTGAGACTTCGCTTCGAAGATATCCTCCGGAGGGCCAACGCGGCCTTCGTCCTGGCCGTGAAGATCGCTTCTGGAGGTGCCGACGATCCAGCCGTAGTGAGTGCCATTTTCTACCAACTACTATCATTATTATTTGTTATATATCGGCTGTCAAATCTTACGTTTCGTCATTATAGCCAAAATATAATTTTCAATCCAATTATTAATATTCATAATTGCCAGCGCACAGGTTAGTGCGCTAGCCTATCAAGCTCCTTGGAACGCTGAGTTCTCTAGTTCGAATCCTGGTTAGGGCATGTGAGACTCAGGAGTTTTTATAAACGACGTAGCTAAGGCAGCAGATAAGGGTGGAAGAACAGACGTAGTATTCCTAGATTTGAGGAAAGCTTTTGGAAACTAATTCAACATCTAATTGCCTACGCGATCGACAAGAAAGAGGTCGGATGGATAAAATCCTCTCTCGTAAACAGATCTCAACGAGTTGCATTGGACGGAATTTTATTCAATGAAGTATATATCACATCAGGAGCACCAAGAAAGTGTTTTAGGAACGATCTTGTTTCTAATTTACAGTAATGCCCTAGTAAATAATGTACGGAGCTAAGTTAGGTTATTTGCCGATGACACTCTCATGTACAGAGAGGTAACGTCAGTAGAAGATAGCAGTATCCTGCTGAAAGATGTAAGCGTTATATTAAATTGGTGCAAAGATTGGTAGCTTGATTTGAATATTAAAAAGTGCGTTGCTATGTCTTTTACGCGTTCCGCCAATGTTATTAGCGTACGATATCAAATTTCAGGATATCCACTAGTGTGGCACTAAAAATAGTTAAATACATCTGAGCTTGTTCTCGGTGAACGTTTCGTTCAGAAAGCTTATTTAATATGCTACATAACTAATATTACATTATGCTATATAACTAATTCAACCTCTTTTATACTCAGACTGGAATTTCTTACATTTTACTAACAATATTTTCTGACGAAAATCTTGGCCTGGTTAGTCCGTCTCAGGTCTACATTTTTGTAAATCCGCTCCTGTTTAGTTACCTTTCAATGATTTTGCCCCTAAAATCCAGGTTTTCCTATTTTCATCGAATAACTCTATGGTCAAACAAAGTGATAACATTTTAATACTACACCGAAGTGTAGAGATGGATGCCACTGATGCACCACCCATTGATACGAATTAGGAAACTATTCTTACAATTTATTTATTTAAATTTACACTGCAATTTGGCCTTCTGACCAGGTGGCAGCGTTGGAGGGGGAACATTACATGAAAAAATAGGATTACCTGGCATTCGCCCTAGGACGGGAGGAAAAACCCTCCAAAAACCTCCGTAGGCAATTAGTTACGTCTCCATCGTAGCACTACTTATTTGCCTAACAAACCTAGACCGGAGATTTAAAATTGTTGAAAATTTNTCTATAATGAAAATAAAAAAGTTGGTAGACCTAAGATAGGTCAAAATATGGCTAATATTTGGTTGGCTCTTTTAGGAAGACTTCATCATTTATCCATCATTCTTCATCATTAAGGACAATTAAATAAGGATATCAATACAGACTACATTCATATAAAATCTTAGTACTCCTTGTTATAGCCACCATATGACAAATGTTCCACTTTAGATACCATTTTTAAATCCTGCAAACTGATCCAACCCAACTCAGTCTAAGGTTGCACTACACATAAAAGTCTGGTTAAAAATAAAGATTAGGGATTGATTGATGAATTTCCCGTCACTATGTCTTGTTAAACATACGATCAAATGACTATTGTTTTCATAATTAGAGACCTACTAACCACGTTTTTATAGTTAAAGATTCTATCAAAGTTAATAGCTCTTAAAATAACGACTTCCCATTCTCATACCTTCTCCTATTGATTTCCTGTCTCCTATACGTAGGTACATATGCATACTGCCTGTTTTATAATATATATCAATGGTTATGAGAACTTAAGCTTGAAACCGGTCGCGATTAAAAAATTAATTATGGAATTTTACGTAGCTTAACGTTTCCTTGCATTTCTATTAATTTCCATTAAGATTTACGTTGATAAAACACGAAAAATAAGTTTAATGAAAAATCGTTTAATTATGGATATATATGCCATATTTATTGAAGCGACGAAAATTGACTTATTACTTCAATTTCAAATGCATAATTCATACGTATCGAATGTTGTTAATGCGCAAGAAATCAGTATTTAAAAACTGTCAAGTTGTCACCTTATTTCAGCAGTACTGTATTTTCAATCGAATGGTTCCCAACTTTATTCGGTTTTTATATCTATAACGCGTCGGCTACATAATAATACAACAGAGAACGTAACAGCTTATACGGATATAGCAAAAATCTGGGTGGCAATTACAGACAGAACCGGAAAATAATAAGATTTATCCGCAAATATGCTCATCGAAATTTTGTCATGATTTCATTCTAAAACGCTTTTGCAGTACGTGAAAATTTTCTGTAGAAAATTTAACAAATAACTTCCCAATAGCCTTCTTACGTTTGACGCTAACTTTGCAGGCAAACGACAATAAGATATGAATATATTAACGCTTTAAGAAATGATTTATTTGAATATGGGGAATGTAATGCGGAAGAAATATAATGCCAAAAATGGACCATACAAACCCATGCTTTGCTATAAAATGCAAATATTTCATAACATTATTCAATACTAAGCAAGATCGGCAAAAATGCGGGATGATTTTGGTAATATTTTGTAAAATATATGAATATTTGTGATATATATATGAATACATCGTCCAGAAATATCGATAAACCCGTTATGAGTGCGCATATTTTGGGAAGAATTCCGTGGCATTTGGTTGGGAAACTTTCCAAGGCGATCACGCCCGAGGGAAAACATTCCACGAGGGAGGTTTATTCCAAATTAATGAGAAAAATGCGAGCAAGAATAATCGTTGTGGCTTTCGAAAATTGAAGTCAAACTTTTATTTAATAATTTCCACGAATTTTGGAGATGGATTGAACACTTTCGAAGGATGTAGCTTTTTGTACGAATAATTCTGTGAGTGAGGATTACTTGCATTCCCAGCATACACCTAAAATCCAGGTTTTCCAACTTTCAGAAAATTTGAATAATTTAATATTTTCATTGAATAACTCTATGGTCAAACAAAGTGATAAAATTTTAATACTCCACCGAAGTGTAGATATGGATGCCACTGATGTACCACCCAGTGATACAAATTAGGAAACCATTCTTACAATTAGTTACGTCTCCATCGTAGCACTACTTATTTGCCAAACAAACCTAGACCGGAGATTTAACATTGTTGAAAATTTCTATTCGGTAGAAATAAAAAAACCGCGAGCAAAGTGGCACACATTAAATAAAATCTTTATGTACACGTACGTGTGCACGTAAGTAATAAACCATTCTTTATAGAATCCTGCGATTATCTCGTCCCACTTTGTCTCGTTTTGCGGTGGAAACCCCCCGATTCCAACTTCTTGCTGTCTAGGCTGCCTAGTTATGCATAAATTTTAAAAAAGATAATTGCCTTTGGCGACACAGTTTAATATCATACCAGAATACCACTCGAGGAAATTATGGCAGAATGCTAGACCGATTCCAAAGAAAGATTTGGAAAAGACATTTCAACCTGGATTCGCGATATTTTCCTCGTTTCTTCCTTGGAATTATTCATCCAATTTATCATTTTCCTCAGTGTACTGAATTCAAGTGGATTTCCAATAGCCAGTAACAGTAGGGAAATTAGGGAAGGAAATCCTTTCTTTTTCTATAAATAATACGATTACAATGGTTGGGTTAGGATCATCGTGACATTTTTGTCCGTACTCATCAATGAGCATAATTTCTAACTCGTGTTTGAAACCGACCTAGCTGTGAACTGTGAACACAGTTCGAGAAAGTTACGAATAATTCTTATTTCCCCGCTATAATTAATCGCGATACGTAACAACTCCTCGTCCAAATTAAAATGAAATCTGTGAAATAGAATTCCACACCTTCGTAACTTTGAGGTTTAAAAATACCCAATAATCCTTATCTCGGCAGATGAAACGCGATTGAAAAAAAAGGAAGTCTCGGATTACCGATTTCCAGGAATTACCCTCTGCGAAGTAGTAAACAAAATGAAATGTCAAATGCGATCTCTGGCCGCCGGGTTTTCACATTACTTACTAATCATAAATGAACATTCCCTTTCGATTTAACTTTTAACCTTTAAATTTATAGAGATAGAAAAATGCTTTAGGTAGCTACCTACTTCGAATGAATACGGATTGAGATTTCAAAAATAAGCTGCGGAAGTGTCTACCAGAGATGTAAACCAGAACTTTTATTCGACTTAATGCTAAAGTAAAACAGAACTTCCTCCCACTCTCTCAATCCCCAGGGCCTGGAGATAAAAGGACAAATGGTACACAGCATGGAGTCCGATACTATCTTGTTCGTGGGTTCACCTTTCCTCGACGGCCTCGAAGGTTTGACTGGAAGAGGCCTTTTCCTCTCGGACATTCCTATCCACGACGCCACAAGGGACGTCATCTTAGTGGGAGAGCAGTCCAGGGCTCAGGTAAATATATGAAATCCAGTGGCATAAGTGTTTGTTTGCTCCGTACATTGTTTGATGTACTTCAAGTTTGTTGATTACTCGAGTGTTAATACTGTCGTCAAACGTACATACTATAAGAAATCACACAGGGTTTCCTGAAACTGGTTTAGCAAATTTGAACGCTCCCACGTTGATGACTGTTAAAAAGGAACAATTTCTTTAAAAGATAAACTTCTACAAGTGATCGAAATTTCATACAAATATGAAGCTTAGTACAAGTGAGAATTTGAAATTTTGATTTTCAACTTCTATTAAGTGAATTTTAACAATGGGCAACTATCTTCTGGGGTTTCAACGAAGAAATTATAAACGAAAATGACTGTAATCAAAACCTGAAATATTCACTTGGGTCATTAGAAGAGTCTGCAGTATTGGACTAAGTAAGCCCGCATTCCGCACTGATGGGAGGATGAGAATTTTTCGCTGAACGTAAAAATTATCAATAAATTCACTGCTGATTGAACGTACATTAATTGAGAGAGATCTAAGAAATGCAGATACAAGGTAACCAGTGATTAAAGTGTGTTTGTAGTTTAACGCATGGCAGCCGATTAATCGTTAGCTACTAGTTACATCAATCACCAAGATGACAGCTAATTCGTAGATGGATTTTAATGACGCCAAAGTCAATAGTAGCCAGCGATCACAGAGTAGGCAAAGTATCATTACTATTACCAAGAGTTGTAACACAAACTTCTATAATTTTAATATACAAAACCAAAATTTTGAATTGTTTTCACGGATATATATTATAAGAAACGTAAAATGGCAGAATTTTAACACAAATATAGAATAAGTGCGTTTAATTTCTGAAATCTAAAAATAATCCTAAGATATAGGGAAAGAACTAAACAAAAGCTTTGCATGCATAAATAGTAAAATAGCAAATTATTTGAACCTCGCGAGCAAAATGCATTACTGTTGCCGAGCAAAACCAGGCGAGATTAGAAATTAGAAGAAACAGTTTAGTAGAAGAAACGTAAGCAGCAAATCAATGACTTTTGCCGCTAAAATAATGAAATGGGGAAAAAATCAACATTTCCGATTTCAAAGAACGAAGAGGTTTTTCGCATTTTCATCTAGTTAAACGTATTTGAGCTGTCTTTTTAAAAGAATCTCATATTATTATTTTTAAGGCATACGCATAACTTTAACTTATACCGACGCCATTGACGGCTAAATATCTAGCCAAGCGAGAGAGTATAATAGAGTCTGTGAAACCAAGAAAGGTGACTAACCTTATATATAATGTAAAATCTAGTCAAAGCATAAAAGGATCTTACTATTACACTATTTAAAATACAAATAATATTCAGCTCTTATATTCTCCAATGAAGAATCGTATTCTTCAACAATTTTACTCCGTGGTTTAGAAAACCATTCCAGCAATTGCAATTCAGTTTAAGCGAAACGAAATTTCATTCATAAGAACTTCGTCGAATCAAAACATTTTGCCTGCAAGTTCCTCTTTAATTCAAACGAATTCACTCGCGGGAAAAGGAAATAGAGTTGTGGAAACGCTGCATTCCGCTCTGGAATACGTAAACAAACTTTCCTGCGGACGAGTTAAAAGGCTCCCCGCCTTCCAGATTTTTGCTTTTAAAACTGCACGCCTGAGGCTTTACTCAGAAAGGCAAACTGCATTTAATTAACTTGATTATAAACTTAATATTTTTGCCGGTGCCTGAACCTAATGCAGTTAGCAATGACAGAGAAACGCTTAAGAAACGTAAGTATCCGAGGCAGATTAACTTAATTGCGTAAGTGTGTCAGAGTGTTGTCAGCTGTTAAAAAGCAAGAGAAACGAGTAAGGCATTAACCGTAAATTTGTTACATTAAATATGAAAATGATGGTGAGCTTAAGTAAAATATATTTCTTATAAAAGGGCACACTTACATTTAATAATGAAGCAATTAAATTTTAGGGCAATTGAGTAATAGGATACACTAACATTTGAATTTTAAAAATATCAAACAAATCAAACTTGTATAGACAATATCGAAAAATATTGCGAGGTTATAAGATAGCAATTTACTATTCATCGAGAATAGAAGAATAACAAAAGAATTCTCTTCCTAGATAGTACTAAGTGCGATGAATAAGTGCTGGAAAACCTCAAGTGTAACGTAACGAACTAATGAAACACGAGATTAATTTGAACTAACGTAATAAAGCAACGTTAATGTCAGTTTAAATTGTTAAAATTGTTTTAATTGTTTAAAGGAAACCTGACAAAAATTCTGAGTGTTATTTCGCTAAGTGATGGTATACTACTGCTTCCCCAAGCCTGCTTGGACGAACGTTTCAGATCAGCACAATATTTATTATACTTAATACAGTATTTATTACTTAATTCAGGAAATAGCAACTAATCTTGATTTTTAAATTTAGGATACTTTCAATTAGTAAAATATATGCTTGATTCAAAAAATAAACATTTTCGTCACATATTCATTTGGAAGTTAAAAAAGTTCGTTGTCTAAGACATGCGATGTCACTAAATAATTTATGAATTATAAATAAGCTTAAAGGTTAACAAAAAGGTTTAATTTTTATAATATTTCCAGTATTTCTTTATAGGTAACCGAATACGTAAGGATATTTTAATCGTAAAAGAATCGAAATTACTTTCTGCCATACCGCAAGACATCTAAGATATGTAATCGTTTTTCAGCACCAATACAAATTAAGTTAGAAGTGCTGAGTAACACAATAAGTTTAAAAGAAGTTGCATCTTTGAAACATTATCAGCTAAACATCAACATAGACCTGGTTTCCCTCTACCTCTTCCCTATATGTACCTCCCGTGTTATGGATTAGTTAAGTAATATATTAATTGAGGCTGCGGCGATTGTGTGTTCTATTTTATTGCTTATAGCGCTGCTCATGTTGTGCTTAGCTCAGACACGGAGAGCAGTTTCTTCATAATGAGTCTTATGATTTTATTACGTTAAATCAATAAGTTAAGAAGAGCTTTTGTATGTACATGGAGAGCGAATGGAACTATATAGGTGCTGCCACTTCGCATTAACTACTTCGCAGCCTCTGGTGCCTCAATTGTTGATAATATCATAAAATGCCAATTGTTGCAGAGGCCAGCTCCGACCTGCTGAAACTTTCGCGATGCGCGACCCAAGTAAACTCTCCGCTATAGGTAAAGAAGCTCCTCCTACGGCAACACAACAAGAAATAGAAAGCTAATGTTTGGATTGCGTCCTCTCTTACCTTGAAGGACGGTCTGCGGCGACGCATGGATAAGCTGAAGAGCAGCATAGAGGAGGCGAACAGGGCAGTGGACAAGGAGAGGCAGAAGAACGTGAGCCTTCTCCACATGATCTTCCCTCCGGACATCGCTCGCAGACTGTGGCTCGGTGAGTCAATTCCGATACGTCCATCTGATTAGCTTATATCCTACAAAATTTGAAAAGGTTAATTCACCGAACCGACCGACCGAATGAATCTATTCAAATTGGAGAATGAACCCTATTATAATAAAATAAAAAGCCTATTATAAATAAACCTATCGAAAGCGATCATGGAGAGCAATTTCAATGGATGCATTCCGTGATTGGTTGGGTATTCTTTGGTATTTAGCTCTTAATATTTTTATAGAAATACTCTATTATTACATTTTTTATTCCTTTTCTATCTATANTGATTTAGAGCTGCGGTTTCTCACCGTCTCCTGATGAGGGACTCGACGTCTTTTGTTCCGACTTTTCCCAGCAGAGGGTAGCTCCTGCTGGAATATTCAAGAATCATTTTCTCACGCAGAATTAGTCCTTCATACGGAGTATTTAGCTCTTAATATTTTTATAGAAATACTCTATTATTACATTTTTTATTCCTTTTCTATCTATAATGAAAATAAAAAAGTTGGTAGACCTAAGATAGGTCAAAATATGGCTAATATTTGGTTGGCTCTTTTAGGAAGACTTCATCATTTATCCATCATTCTTCATCATTAAGGACAATTAAATAAGGATATCAATACAGACTACATTCATATAAAATCTTAGTACTCCTTGTTATAGCCACCATATGACAAATGTTCCACTTTAGATACCATTTTTAAATCCTGCAAACTGATCCAACCCAACTCAGTCTAAGGTTGCACTACACATAAAAGTCTGGTTAAAAATAAAGATTAGGGATTGATTGATGAATTTCCCGTCACTATGTCTTGTTAAACATACGATCAAATGACTATTGTTTTCATAATTAGAGACCTACTAACCACGTTTTTATAGTTAAAGATTCTATCAAAGTTAATAGCTCTTAAAATAACGACTTCCCATTCTCATACCTTCTCCTATTGATTTCCTGTCTCCTATACGTAGGTACATATGCATACTGCCTGTTTTATAATATATATCAATGGTTATGAGAACTTAAGCTTGAAACCGGTCGCGATTAAAAAATTAATTATGGAATTTTACGTAGCTTAACGTTTCCTTGCATTTCTATTAATTTCCATTAAGATTTACGTTGATAAAACACGAAAAATAAGTTTAATGAAAAATCGTTTAATTATGGATATATATGCCATATTTATTGAAGCGACGAAAATTGACTTATTACTTCAATTTCAAATGCATAATTCATACGTATCGAATGTTGTTAATGCGCAAGAAATCAGTATTTAAAAACTGTCAAGTTGTCACCTTATTTCAGCAGTACTGTATTTTCAATCGAATGGTTCCCAACTTTATTCGGTTTTTATATCTATAACGCGTCGGCTACATAATAATACAACAGAGAACGTAACAGCTTATACGGATATAGCAAAAATCTGGGTGGCAATTACAGACAGAACCGGAAAATAATAAGATTTATCCGCAAATATGCTCATCGAAATTTTGTCATGATTTCATTCTAAAACGCTTTTGCAGTACGTGAAAATTTTCTGTAGAAAATTTAACAAATAACTTCCCAATAGCCTTCTTACGTTTGACGCTAACTTTGCAGGCAAACGACAATAAGATATGAATATATTAACGCTTTAAGAAATGATTTATTTGAATATGGGGAATGTAATGCGGAAGAAATATAATGCCAAAAATGGACCATACAAACCCATGCTTTGCTATAAAATGCAAATATTTCATAACATTATTCAATACTAAGCAAGATCGGCAAAAATGCGGGATGATTTTGGTAATATTTTGTAAAATATATGAATATTTGTGATATATATATGAATACATCGTCCAGAAATATCGATAAACCCGTTATGAGTGCGCATATTTTGGGAAGAATTCCGTGGCATTTGGTTGGGAAACTTTCCAAGGCGATCACGCCCGAGGGAAAACATTCCACGAGGGAGGTTTATTCCAAATTAATGAGAAAAATGCGAGCAAGAATAATCGTTGTGGCTTTCGAAAATTGAAGTCAAACTTTTATTTAATAATTTCCACGAATTTTGGAGATGGATTGAACACTTTCGAAGGATGTAGCTTTTTGTACGAATAATTCTGCGAGTGAGGATCACTTGCATTCCCAGCATACACCCGTGTTTTACCAAAATTTCAGAAATATCCAATTTAAGACATTCACTCATCCCGTGTATATTCCGTTAACTAAAAACGAAAAGAATGAAAACATTTTCAAGCAGTTCCAACGTTGCTCTTTTGGATATGGATGGCGTTTCCCAACAGATGTTCGTGTAGTTCGAAACTAACAAGCACTCGTTCGAGGTAATGAGTGATAGTACGTCGTTTATCAATGTCCTCGTCGAAGCAAATTTTTTCAACATTTCGAGCTTTTTATGACAAGCGCTACAGTGGATTCTTACTTTTTCCGATTAGCTAATCACAACTATAACTGTTATTTATCTGCAAATTGTATTATGTAAGGATTTTTTAGTTGCTTAATCTAATACATGAATTTCTTCAAGTTTTATTTATTTTTCTATTACTGAATGCTTCCTACTATCTGAATGATGAATACCTATCTTCTGAAATGTATATTTTTATGCTTTTCGTGTTTTTATAAACCCCTCTGTTGCCATGTATTTCTCTTTCCTTTTCTTATACCTTTGGCAGACCTTTCACTCACCTCTTACCTTTGTGGGTGTTTTCTGAAGCGGAAATATCTTTTCGGTTATCACCCAATGTAACAACTTTCACAAAAACCATTATTTTCTATATTTTCGCCTTTCATTTAAGTTCCTCATTTTGCTATCGCAGTGTATCATATTAATTTTTGCGTAAATTTTTTATTACGGCTTATTTAATAATAATAATGCGACTTTATCCTGGAAAATAACAAATGTCTTCTTAACTTGACTTGACTTGTTGTTTATTTATGCTGGGCCAGATGAAGCCGAGTGGCCCTCTTCCCCTGGCCCAGCGCTAATGACTCTAGAGGTCAAGTACAAAAAATACATATATACAATTTGTACATGGGTAATAAATAATTACAGGCAGATATATATACAATAGGGGGAAAAAAATTACATGTGGATAAGTAAACGTTTCAAAATTAAGATACGTAAGAGGAAAAAAAGGCACTTTTCACAAAAGGGGGAGGGAAAGAAAAGAAAAAGAAAATCACTCACAAAATCACACTCATTACATGTATCACTCACACTCACTGAAACCAACACACATCCAGCCTTACATCCAGCCCATAGATTAAATGGCAGATGGGACCCAATATCTCCCAAGTGAGACTTTTGTATGTATGTATTTATTTAGTATCACAGTTACAATGAAGAAAATCTTATAATACTGTACACGCAACATAGATAAATATTTCTAACACGAGTTCAACTTTACTTACGCTTTGACGTTCTTTCGTATGCGAAAATAGTAAATTACGTTTACTTCCATTAGTAAGGCTCCAACGTTTAAGTAATAAAGCACCATATCGAGAATTTGAAATCCCTGAGTTAAAAAATTCTTCCCACGTTATGAAACAGTATCAAGCTAACATCTACTAATGATTTCACTTAATTCTGATGAAAATAATTGCAATTTACTCCCTAATAATTGATTAATTTTATAATCAATAAGAATCGATTTATAATTAAATAATAATAATTGACTGTATAAATTCAATAATAACAATTAATAATAATCATGACTGTACATGACTTTATCCTTCTTCCACCACAACAATTCACGCGAGTTAAATTTTAGTTGTTTTATTTTTCCACAAATTTATCTACGAAATTCCTTTAAATTACACGTCTTATAAAACGGAACAATACTACAGGAAACCAAAATTAGATGCTTCAGGCCGCACAGCCATACCCCTAATCGAATCCCAGCGCTCGAACTAATCTACGTGGACAACGCAGCTGGAGAGAAAATCTTTCGCGCCACCGTGTGTTTCTAGTTCCCAGAACAAAAACAAACAGAAACAAACGCTAGCGAGTTCTGCAGCCACCCGCAGGCTTTACATACATCATTCATGAGGAATGCCCATGAAACTTCCCTCTCTTTATTCTGATCCCGCAAAACTTGCTCAACTCCGAAAATGCGCTCATCCTCGACTTGCAACTTGGACCTGGAATTGCCGACTTTAGAATTTAAATCTATTTCTTCGTGTTTCGACAGGAGAGTCCATCGAAGCGAAGCGGCATGAAAACGTGACTACGCTGTTCAGTGACATCGTTGGATTCACGTCCATCTGCTCGACGGCGACTCCGATGATGGTCGTCGACATGCTGGAGAGCCTGTACACTAAGTTCGACATTTACTGCGGACAGCTGGACGTTTATAAGGTAACAGTTGCCAATTCGGCGCCTACGAAATACTCCCCACCTTAATCCACTTTACGAGCTCAATTGAGGGTTTCCAAACGACCTGATTTAGAGCTGCGGTTTCTCACCGTCTCCTGATGAGGGACTCGACGTCTTTTGTTCCGACTTTCCCCAGCAGAGGGTAGCTCCTGCTGGAATGTTCAAGAATCATTTTCTCACGCAGAATTAGTCCTTCATACGGAGTAATAAGGCAGAGGTGGCGAGCTTTTTGCAGGAATAGTGCCAATATTTAAAGAAATATACTTGTATGCCAATATGATGCCAAACCATAGCGTGAGGTTCTTACATTAGATACATAATTACGTCAATGACGGGTAGAAGATGACGGCAAAGCATTATTGATTAATGGTTACAGGGAAATAGGAAGTACAGAGGATATATAAACCCTTTTGTTGAATGACTTAGATTTATGGAATGGGACGATGGTTGGCTCAATGTAGACAAATGTTCAGTAATTAACTTCTTCGAAAGAAAATCTATTGCCAATAATTAATCGTGCAGCCTCCTAGAGAAAACTTTATCGTAAGAAGAATCGGTGAAATATCTTGAAGTATCCCTCCCAATAACTTAATATGAGATACCCACATCCGAAATATATGTGGACGAGCACCGTATGCAGACAATTCCTCACAAACAGTTGCTCACTGAACAATTTCTCGCGACAATTCCTCGCGGCAAACAATTGCTCGCCGGAAAATTTTCGCTGCGGACGATTCCTCGCGGAGACAATTGCTCGCCTCGGACTAATCCTCATCAGCAATGTTGCTCGCTCCATACTATTTAAAACTACCAGAATAGCAGGGAATTTCTTCATTTCTTCAGCAACTGTTCACGAGCAATTGTCCGCAAAACGGACGAACATACTTTGCGTTGCGTTGGACCACACCTTGAGTATGCTTGTAGTGTTTGGGATCATGCCGAAAAGTGTTGTATTCGAGAATTAGAAAATTACTGCAAATGGCGACACGTTTCGTGAAAAATTGTTACGACAAATCAGTGAGTGTTACTCTAATGCTTCAGGACGCAGGATGGGAATCTATAAATGATAAACTACTTGATAAGTTCAAAGAAGGTAAATTCTTAGAAGATGTAGCTGATATTATGCGTCTTCCCTGCTAGCAAGGCCGTTCTCAAGCTGACGAGAAAATCAGAGGATAAATGCTAGAACGAATCATATCAAAAATTAATTTTTTCCGCGAACGATACGCGAAAATGCACTTTTCACCCCCTGCCACACGCAGGAAGGCGGTTTGCAGAGCGAGGAAAAAATAATTCATAATTTTGAGTGGCACGAGAAAGAAGTGGCACGCGTGCCGTAGGTTCTAAAGCTAGTAAATTTTATTATTTTGCATCTGAAATGCTCTACTAAGTTGCATTGCATTCCCAGAAAAATGCTGCTGTTTCACTAGATTTCACTTTCATTAAATTACCATCGAAATCCTTTCGCCTACTTTTTAGCATATATATATGCTTCGTCTTCATCATCATCATCTCGTTTTTCATACATTACGATATCTAGGACTCCCAAGAAAAATGGTCATTAAATAGTGGACATAGCAGCGGGCTCGTACCCGTTATCTACCATTTTCCTGAATGCATCAACTACTTAGATGCTATTTTATAATCAACAAGATCTTCCAACACCACATGTCTGAATATTCTCGCTGGATAGCTCGATTAGTGAGAATCTGGATTCGAATCCCAATCCTTGCAGACTTTTTTCATGTCCATTTTTCCTTGGAAATTATTCCAGATGCACGCAAACGTGCAAAGTCACCTTTCATACTTTTTCTTCGGCTAGGTTTCTTATCAAAATAAGTATAAACCCTACTTTAGAATTCAGTTCTTAGAAAACTGGCTGTAACGATGGAAATGAACCGATTACGTCATTTCTGGCTAAGCAATCTCTGTTACACCAATTTTCAGATATTCCTCCAACACTCCTTCTGCTCCTCCTGGTTTTCCATCCTACATCTGTTTGATCACCGTCATAACTTCTGGGAGAATAGAAGGTGGATCTCGTAAGTTTTATCTTACCTCTTGGTTTCCTTATAGTAAGTAGTAGAAAAGGAACATTTTCATAGTCGTCCCACCATAATGGAGTTTCGCTTCAATTTGGAAACTGTCTTGAAATCCACCATTCTCTACGAAAGCCATCAGTTGTTCGTCTTCTCAGAATAGAAAGTGCAGCGTCATTGCTCTCCCCCTTCCATCCGCTTGTCGCCCAAACCCGCCATCAGGGGACGCGGTTCCCTTACCGAAGAAAGAATCCTAAGGCTTTTACTTGTGAAAGGCGAAATGACACAATCCTCTGAAGTTATCTCACTCTTGTCACTTTCTTTTTCTTCCGCTGTGAAAAATGATGCCTCCGTTGTTTTCGGATATATGAGCAGAAATAGCGAAGTTTTCAGCACACTTTCGGTGTTAAGCGTGAGTGTTAAAGGAACCCCACGAGATCCAATGACAGCAGAAAGAATGTCTTTTTCCGACGCACCAAGATTTTTAAGCAATTTCAACAGATTGCACAAACGTTTGGATGTTCACATCTTGAACGCTATCCAGAAAATTTTTCTTATAAATAGAATGCACCGTAACTCTAAACTGTTGGTAGAGATACGAGATTCATTGTTCTGTAATTTGTAGGAATATACTTCTATATTGTTAAATTGGTTACAATATAAACCGTAACTATATTAACCTAAAAAAATCAACTTGATCGGCAGTGACTTGCTGGAACTGGTTAAGTACCGTATTCAATAAAATACATGTACAGGTTTCCACAAATTTTTTTTTAAATTGGAAACGACCGATTTCGGCATAGATCATATCATCGTCAAGTGCTATATTAACCAATCCTATATAGTTTCACATACTTAAAGTAGTCGAACCGAAGAACGGACTTTCGACTTCCTAAATTTAAGAATATGGACGTTTCATAGCTATAAACAATTATATAAAACATTGCGTTAATAAAAGCAGAAAATAAAAATGAAAAACGTCAATAAAACGTATAAATAAAAAACGTTATGATATCTTTCCACGAAGTCCGGCCTGATATGATAGAATTTATTGGTAAAAGATATTTATTCATTGAAACCTTGATTCTCTATTCGAAAAATTATAATATGCTATTGTAAACTAAGTATACAAAAAAATTACGTGATAAAAAATTACAAATTTTAGGTAAATTTATTTTTACTAAATATCTATATAGCACTAATTCAAGCCCATCGGTGATTGGAAACAACTCTCACTTTACAAATTTATTTTAAATTAATTTAGATTGTTTTTACAACTCCATCGGACATAGAGCCCGCGGCGAAAATTATATAATAAATATATTCTATAAAAACGGAAGAAATCTTCAATAAGAAAAACTATAAGCGTAAAAGACCTAATGAAGCAATGAATCAGTTTAACATGTCGCAAAAGAGCTATAAACTTTTAGTTTGAAACATAAATAAATCCATGGTATGCAACATTTGCGCAATAACGTACAATTTATCAGCAAACAGTTTCCGAAAGAAAATCGACACTGCATGCGATAGCAGGTTAATAGAATTAGCAGAGGCCGTTTTATCACTCCGGGGAACGCCTGTGCAAGTTAGTAACCATTACTCTGACCTTTAATATCTATGGCCTCGCCGGACGCTGAGGTCATTAATTTTAGATCCACCTCCCTTTGCGATCTTTGAATCACGGTCAAAGCTTATCAAAAAATGGAATCCAATTCATTTCCCGTAATCGACTAACCCTGCCGATAACAGAAAGCCAATTAATTAAAACCTGGAGCTTGTCAATGACTCGTTTACTTAATTATAAGCGGAAATGACTTAAGGGCTTTATAATTTTGCGACGTAATTGATTCAGAAAGAATGTGTCGTTATGATCTCTTTTCATTTTCGAGCTAATTGAAGCGCCTTGCTTTCATGAAAGTTTAGCAAAAGATGGACAATTTAATCCGTTAATCCCGTTTATTATCCGTAGTTCTTCTCGAGAAAATTTTTCCAACATCACGCCCTTAGTTAACTCACGTATGAAGCTCAAGCTACTGATTACTTTTCTATTGGATAGTTATGATCAATACGGTGTAATAAATACAATAAAAATAGCCAGCATCGTATGCTCAAGAAGAAGAATCTTAGCCAAAATATCCGAAAAAAATTTTAGCGTAGAATTTTTTTGAACTTTATTAAATGTCAGCAATTTCTAAGGTTCTAATCTCATCGATATTCATGTAACAGTTTTAATGAATATTTTAGCGATTATTAAGGGTTATATTTCAATTCTCACCATTATAATTTGCGGAATGTCATTAAAAATAGAAAGGTAAGAGGAAACATCGCCGTAAAAAATATACAAATAACTATACTCTGTGACAATAAAGGTCCTTATTAGCAAACGATTAGTTCCTCATTCACATTCTTTCCCTGATAACGGCTTTAATCCTTTATAACAGTATTCATTCATACAATGACGACATCAAATGTATGCATATTAGTTTATATTTAGTTACTACATAAATAAATAACATATGCAACGAAAGAACTTTATCGTGCAACATTGCTCTAAAGAACAGATACTGATTTAGTTGACTATTCTCAGGTGCCGTATTGTCTTTGTAGTCGAAAATCTTTTTCGGATTTTGCGGCTAAGATCATTCTTTCTTGAACACACGATGCAGGAAACAATATTTTATTGTATTTATTACGCCGGATTGGTCATAACTATCCAATAGAAAAGGAATCAGTAGCTTGAGCTTCATAGGTGAGTTAACTAGGGGCGTGATGCTGGAAAAATTTTCTAGAGATAAACGGGATTAACGGATTAGATGGACTTAAACGAATGAAAAAAAGGTTTTGGTACAGCCACCGTATAACGCACGTATTTAAATTAAGGAAAGACGATTTTCGTAGTATTTTAGTTCAAAAATTTAATTTCAAGTGGGGAAATGAGGGAAGTAACAAGAAACGTGCAGAAGTGGAACCTGTACCCAAACGTGAATGAAAATCTCTGACGGGACCTGGATTCGAAACCGGATCTTCCACATCTAGTTCGGATACTTCCACTAAATTCGTCACATTGGATTCCTTTTGAGAGTAGGTGTTTGGAATTTCTTCTCGGATGTTGGGTAGGTCCCTTCCCAAAAGAGCTTTATACTTTAAAAGTTTGATTTTCGGCCTCGTCAAAAATGAATTTATATGAATAAATTTACATAAATCATCTCAAAGATTAGGATAAAGGGATTCACTTGGCTCGTTGAGACGTGCGCTTTAAATTCCATGGATAATTGAAAATAAAAATAGGACTCGAAGCCAGGTATTTCGCTTTCGGGACTGTTGTTCTTATAATAATAATAATAAAGGACTTTATTCAGGGCGAGATTGAGACTAACAAGTCTCGTCTTACATCTAACCCTTCGTCATATGAGACAAGAAAATAGAGAGATAGCTTGCAAAAGTACAATGAAGAAAACTACTTTGTGGATTAAAAAACCTAAGCTAAGAGCTCAGGGAAAAATCTCCACTGCAGGAAAACACCCTCAAGAAGGAGGGTGTGAAAAACCTGCGAAACCTACGGATAGAAAACTAAATTTGATGATGAAAGTAGATTAATAGAGTTATAAAAGACATGAAGACAAATCAATAGAAATAACCAAAAAATAACGAATAACAACACATTGACATAAAAAACCTGTATCTTACAAAATTATCAAATTTGGAAGTGATTAGAAAAAACGTAATTTCGCTTAATAAAAATCACGTCAAATATTCAGAGTGAACCTAAAGTTAATCAAAAACTGGCTAAAATACTCTAAAAAGACACAAGAAGAAAATACAATAAAAATGATGCAATAAAGAATATAAAACACATTACTGCCCTGAGAAGGGGTAGGCCTTGGTTCTAGTCCCCCTCACACTAAAATGTTTAACTTCTGAATATCCTTTCATTTCTAATCATTGTTTGGCGCCATAGATTTAAGATCACAAGTTTTTTTTTTTGTTTTCAGGTGGAAACAATAGGAGACGCATACTGTGTAGCGGGTGGTCTCCACAGAAGGAGTAAAAGTCACGCGCAGCGCACGGCGTGGATGGCGCTTCGGATGATAGAAGCGTGCTCGGATCACGTGGCACATGATGGAAGACCGATCAGAGTAAGTGAGCCCCTGCACTTTATCAGAAAAATTTCAATGTGATCTTCGGAGACTTTCTCTAAGAATTCTAATTGCTTTTTCGGTGTCATTGTAGAGTAAACATATTAACAGCCAACTGAGACAATTATCGGCGTAACGTTCACCAATATCCAATACGGCAGATTAGTTATCGAACTTTTTTCCGCTTTTATTCAACTCTTACAAGTCTTGACAAATTTTATTTAAGCCACTTACACATGTTACTAAATCTGTGGTTCGCAGACTTCATGTTATCTCAACCATTTGCTGTCTACGTTGTACGGGAACCAGCTATGATCCACTTGCAAACTGCATGCATGCTTAAGGCAAGCTACATTGGAGTCAACTTTAATTTACTTGCATTTGCAAACCATCGTTCTTTTAATTTCGTGTAAATTTCCCTATACAAAAACATGAAACATCAGAGAATAAAATAGCACTGTTAGGCAAGCTTATCAAATAAATAAAAGGCGTTTTTATTATGGACGAAATCAAGACTACAAAATCTCCTCTTCCAGTTAAGCCATGATTTAGCAAAGAGTACCATAACCGATAGCCTATAGTCACCAATATTGCAGAATTCTCGACACAAACATCAACGGATGATACCTATTACGATAAAGTGATATAAAATCAAATGACAAGAAACAGTTCATAAGCCACGTCTCTCTCAAGTCTCCTTACATACTTGAGAAAAAGCCACAACCGCAACCAGTCGCAAGCAAGATCTTGTGGAGTTGTCTCGAACAAATTTTTTGTCCTTTACGCAAAATGCCTTCCTACCAAATCAAGCCAAAATTTGTTGATTTTAGTATGAGACTGATATTGTTATTAGATCAGCCATCCTCTTAAAAGTACTTTCATTTATACATATAATTTATTTTAACCCTTAAAGTAAAATACCACTAGATTTTTGTGCGGAAATTGATGGAATATCTTCTTCGTCTTCGGTTACGACCCTAGGGTTAGTTTGCAACCGCAGCCCTCCATCTGTCATGATCCTGACTTAACGAATGTCTCGCTTTAATCATTGTCGCGCCCATGATATATGCAAGAGGGGAGACCGATAAAACTTCGGAATTCTGAATGCAAGAAACTTATCGCGCCTTATGCCATCGTAATAAATCGATTTAAATCGAGTGGATCCTTCGAATCGCAGCAATATCACGTGTGAGGTTTACTGATCTAAAATTCCACTAAGATTGATCTGTCTTCACTCTTTGAATCTGAAATGTGCCTGCGGTTTTACAAACCATTTTCTTCGCTGCGGAAGATACTCTGGTATAGAGCTACTGCTGTGAATAATCTCTCAAATTATCGTCTTTAATGATCGCCTGAAGCGTTCTTTACGCTCCCATCTTAACAATCTCGAGCACCGTGAGAAATCGCTGGAATTCTCAGAGGGAAGAAAATAATGGCTGGGGATAGTTCCATGGCACCTCACCCAGTTCAAGAGGTCCAAACTTTATCCAAACGGTATTTTACGAAAGATCTAAAATTGCCTTTTTATTAACCTATTCGGAAAACCATAAAATATACATCATGTTTCAGAGTTTTATTCTTATTATTTTCTTGTCTTTTTAACTCGAAACCTCTTGGAAAATCAGCTACTGAACTTTCTCAACTGCCCTAGGTTCGATGCGGATCACTTTTGATGCCTTGCTTAAATAATGAAAGTAAACCTCTATATTACTTCCCGCAAAGATTATTGCTTTTGTCGGAATGAATTATAAAAAACGACCACCGAACCAAACCTGAACGTTTTTTTTAAAGTATCTTTTGAAAAATATTTTTGAAAATTTGTTGGAAAGAACTGTTTTTGACGAAGTCTCTTACGTGAAACGTCAGGAAAATTGCTGAGTTAATTAGTAGATTTACTTTCAGAGTATAAGAGAAGCCAAAAAAATGTTGAGCCAGCTTGGTGCGATTACATTACTGCACCCTCTACCACACCGCATTACAACCCCTAATACATACATACACACGTTTTTATTGGGCGAAATTGGGACTAATAATAATAATTGGGACTAATAATCTACTAAACCCCATACCACGTCCACAGGCTTAAACCACAACGTAAATATCTAATTTTCATTGCAAATAGTTTTAATTAATGTGGCTTAGTCAATGGAAGTAATGAAAACGACCAGATGCTTTTAATTTAAAGTTGTAATCCATTATTTCTCTGGATACTGGATACATATTACTTGAAATTCACAATTTACTTCTCGCAGCTAAGAGTGATCCACCATTGCCTACCAAGTCAAGAATACATTTATTCATGAGTACATATCATTCAAACGATGTGAGGCGGATACAGTCGGCCTAGAACTTTGTTTTCTCTGGAATGTTCTTCGGCGATATATTCATAAATATTCTAAAATGAAACACAGAGTATAAACTGCGAATACGAAGCTCCATAGCACCAGTTTCCTGAAATATACACTTTCAAGTCTGAAGTACGTTAAGTACGTTTTCGCGCCTACTACAATAAAAATCTACTCCGAAATAAACAACGTCTTTGCGGAAATATCTTCGCGGAAAATGAGTACATCTTTCGTGGTAAGTCTTATTCTAGATGATCGAAAAACAGTAACGTTCTTTTTACCTGCTCATTCCGATCAGACGATGGAGCTGATTCTGCTCTTGAGCAAAATGATAATATGAGACCGATCATTATTAAATTTTCTTGATAATGGATTTCCAAAAGCATCGCCTCGGTAATTTTTACGGCGATAAATTTTCCACCTAGATAACTTTCTAATGTAAAATACCACAACGTCAAGGCAGAGTCCATGCTTTGTTTACATCAACTGTCGAAAACATATAGACTTAAGCCTAAAGAACTTTCTGATCCCTAAATCTGAGGAGATTCAAGTGAGGAATACCACTTAAGAATTATGAGGGCACCTCAAAATCCTGTTTCATGAGAGTAATCTCATGGTTAGTAGCGTGTAAACATCGCAATCTATTTCCAGTTAAAATCGCATTTGTTTTTAGTTGGCCCCTAACGGCTGGAAGATAAGCCTTTGAATGTTATTTTTATTAACTTGATCTTACCTTGGATGTAGCTTGGATATCTTCAGAAACCCGCCACATTATGAGAAAGCTTAAAAAACAAATATTTGGCTTTAGGGACCTACTTGTATTTATAGTCTCTTTCCAGATGGATATAGAAGGCCTCTAGGATAAATACCTCCTTACTTCCCCTTTTTCTGAAGAGAAGATTCTCCTTTTAATGGTATATAACGTCCCTCTTCTTCTTTGGTGAACCTGTCCTCGGGCAAGTTTCATACAAACTACTCTTTTCATTCTTCCGATCCTGTGCTCCCTCTTCCCGTTTCCATCTCATTATTATGTCTCCTAAATATATTATGTTTCTTAGAGTCTTATGTTTAACTTAGTTATAATCATCTTTCCCTGCCTCCCTCTTTTTCGGTCTTTCCTTATAAACTTTTCTATCTGCATGGACCCATTTTATAAGAATGTCCCATCCCGTATATACTTTCGTCTTTCTTTAAACTCTCATAATTTCCTCAATCATTCGATTTCTTTATCTCCTTAATACCTTTTCAGTTTATCTGTTCCTTCTCAATTCTCACCATAAATACATTTCAAATTCCTATAGATCAGTGATGGAAAATCTTTTGTTGGAGTATTTCATAAAATAAAGAACTAGCCTCCCAAAGTGGTACCAAACCATAGCATGATATAATCTGATTCTCTATATTATTGCCACATTTATGTGCTTTAGATTCTGATATTATCGAAATTGACTATTAATCGACATTATTAATTAAAAAGGAAAAGTGTAAAGGCGTGATACATTTTTTGGCTAGATAGCTTAATTGTTTAAAGCATCAGCCTGGAAAATTGCGGATTCCAGGTTCGAGTCCTGATCCTGTTAGATTGTTTTCACTTCAGTTTTATCTTTGAATTATTAATTAACAATTTCCATATTTCTTGCTTTGTATTTTAAATCTTTAAGTGAAGAATAAGTAACAGAGATAGCGTCTTTGGAGTTCAGAATGCCAAAAATTTCTCACTCAAGCCGTAGGTTAGCCATCCCCGCTATAGATTTTTCCTCTTTTTTGAGGATCGTCCACATTTCTACTTCTTGTAGTACAAGATGTATGCTGTTTTAGTAGTAGTCCTTATATGTATTTACTGTGTTTTCCCGGTTTTTTTTTAACCCTCCTTCTCTGTGGGTGTTTTCTTGCAACGGGGGTTTTTTCTTTGTCAACCGTCAGTTGCAATGATTTATTCTCACTTTTCTTTTTTAGTTATAATTATATATATAATTATATCGCGGGTTTTTTTCGCCAACCTTCAGTTGAGGAGTTTTTCCCCACGATCCAAATCTTTGTTTTTTTATAGGTATCTATATTTAGTTATGTGTACATATTAGTTTATATTAGCGAGATTTTATATACTGTATTTATAATTATTCTGTTACTCATGTTTGAAGCATTGTTGAGATATTTTTTTATATAGATTTAAGTTAATTTTAGCATATTATTTTAGTTATTAATGTAATATTAGTAGTTATACAATGTAATATCTCCAGTGGTTAGGTGGAAGAGAGGCCATTTTTGTCTAACCTCGCCGAAAGAATAAATAATAATAATAATAAAAATCATCAAATACTTTACAAACAAATTGATAAATTTCTTTTGAAAATGATAAGTTAAGCATAAAGGTGAAAGTAACCTGAATAATTTTTACGGTTTTGTACATACATCAAAATGACATACGAGGTTAGGTGGAAGTGAGGCTCGCATGGTCAAAACCTCGCCAATAAAGGGTTTATCTGTCTATATATTATTACAATTGCAAATAAAGCATTTTATGCAACTTTATACCTTAAATCCTTAATTTGAAGAGCTGAAGATTCTTTTTCTGAATTCAGGGAAACTTCCTCTCTGCTCCATCCTATTTGTCAAATTCTCTGACGTTGACTTTCTTAATTTCTATTTTTCCTGTCTTTCAGATGCGGATAGGTATCCACACGGGGACCGTACTGGCTGGCGTCGTCGGCAAAAAGATGCCCCGATACTGTCTCTTCGGCAACAACGTCTCGATGGCGAACAAATTCGAATCGACCAGCGAGCCGCTGAAAGTGAACATCAGTCCGTCGACGTATGAGTAAGGGCGACTTTTTCTTTAAACATTTACGTCGTTTCCATTTCTGTTAAATGTTAACGTTACGGAAAATGCTCGTCCCTCCAACGTTAAAATTGTCGGGGATGTACGTGGTGGAAAGGGGCGACTGACCGTCGTTAAATAAACTGTTGAGTCGCACGAGATTTATATCAGAACTAGTTTCCCGCGAAAATGAAGTGAAACATTCATTGCCCCCGAAACTTTTCGATCAAAACGCGCGCGATTTTTTACGACGTAATAAAAATCGCCGTTCCGATGGCCGTTGAGGGTGATGTAAAATTCAATTTATTGCCTCGTGAGGAATGGATGGTTTTCGAGTGGATAAAGTTGCGCTGCGGAAAAAGACACAGAAGAAGAAAGGTAAACGGCGATTTTGAATTTAATTGACCCTCCGATTAATGATTCCCACAGAGAGGACCGGGCGATTTAAATGGATAGCTCTAAAAGTCCTTATAACAATTTGAAAAGGAATCGACGTTAGTTTCATTGAAGTAGATAATCAAATGAGTGAATCCTCCAAACGCACAGGACGTCGAAATAACTTTTTACGTTTAGAAACTTTCGTTTCCATCGCAATAAATCACGTTAGAGAGCGAGGCTTTCACGGTACCAAATTAACGGATCCTTTTCCAACGTTAATCCGCAATTCGCAGAAGCGAACTTTTTTTACAGTTAAACTTTTAAACAATCGAGAGTACTGTTGGAAATGTTTTCATTTGCACCTCTAAAAAGGTTTATTTACTTCCCAACTTTGAAAACGTACGATAGCTTTGATGACAGCTTTCAGCTTTGAATGTTGTTTTATAGCAATAAAAATTTTTCTTTTGTAATTTAACTTTTCGAATTACAAAAATTGACTTTCAACGTCGATAGGAGATTGTATAATTATTAAACTGGTAACCTTAAAAAAAATGTGCAATGCTACGGTGTATTATATTGCAACATTAAATTGTCGTACAACTCGACTGATTATAAAAAAGCTTATAATGAAAATGAGAATCATGAAATAGATGTTTATTAAGAATTTAAATTCAAATTCGTCACGTGATTATTTTTTATAACTATTACAAATCTTGAAGACAAATAGAAGTAACTTCTATCTAAAATAAGGTAGAAGTATTATTTCTATTTGTCTTCAAGATGGAAAGCTACCACAGAGTCTAGGCCAAGCTTTCCGATTCAACAATTATACATGTAAAAGAAAATATGAAGAAAAGGAGACGCATATCAATCCACTTTCAAGTACATGAGCTTCAAAGTTGATCCTCCGAGAAAACAAAAATATGTATGCGGAAACCATAATGTACAAGGAGATTAAGAAGTATGTATGAGAAAGTTATTTACATTTCATAATGCAGCCTGAGAAGAGTACATACGAAACATACTCGTAATATTCCTTAAGAAATCTATTTTTTAGAACAAGTAAACCAAAACTGAACGGAAATAAACATTGTGAATGATTTTCTTGAGAAAAATTAAGCCCATCATACGTAAGAGCACTGCTTTTTATAAACGCAATAAATATTATCGATGAATATTCAATAAATAATCTCCGCAACTTCCTACATGAAACATTCATGATTTCATTAGTCTCACACAATTGAGAGCTGTCTTTTCCATTTACAGGTTTATAATAAACATAGCAAAGCTGGATATAAACATCCCGAGGTTAAGGAAACAGTCATGAGCCCGAAAATATCTCCTTTTAAACCCTCGTAATCGCCGACCGCAGTCACGCTAAATTAGCCGTGCCTTCCCGTGGATTTGCGTTATCTTCTCTCTCAAGATTTCTCAACTGGCTCATTTTGTAGTATTTTAGAATCAAGCATTAGATTAGATGTGGGGCCAAAATAACACTGCGTTGTTTCCACTCACGAACTCGATCTCTATAATAAATCCTTTCGATATTTTAGCTCCATGAATCTCTTAGAAAAAGAAGAGAAAAATGACGTAGCCGGAATTCGAACCAGGATCTCGCACTTACCAGGGAGGTGCTCCGACCGATCGGATGGAAACGGCAGAACAACTCCGAGCAAGTTGGAGATCCAAGTTTGAGTCCCGACTGCGCCAGGCTTCCTTTCTCAATTCCTTCCCTAAATTAAGCAGGTGGCAACTATTATTGACTCTATTAGTTATCAAGCTTTTATAGATTACTGCAGGTAAGATAGAAGAAGAGACTTTTTAGTCTAAATTCCTCCCTAATGAAGTCCTTATAGATTAAATCAAAGTACACGAAAGATGCAAGTTTTAATTCATGCAAACGATTACACCGAGTAGAGAACTAATAATCGAAAGAGGTAAGAGAACTACACATGCTGGAGTTGTATATTTGAATATATGAAATAAACTATGCATTAATTTCCACATTCAAGACTATGAATAATTCTAAGTTTATTTTCAATATCGATGGGATAGTGGCCACCTGTTAATGTAATGTTTTACCAGCGTCATGAATATAGGTTAATGTTTCTATAAAACTATAACATAAACATGCAGAAATAGGATCAGTTAGGACTAATAATTTCGTTTCAGTGTCCCCCATCAATTGTAGAGGAGGTTACTGCGGTTTCTAAAAATTCCGAATCAATTTTTCTCTTCGTGAGTAGAATTGAATTAAGAATATTCTAAAATATCGGCAACGATTCAACTGAATCGTTTTTAACAATAAATATGTCCCACAGACGTTTCGTTGGACTATTTCTCTCACCTCCAAAAGGTCTTCAACAGGTGATTATTTTTTGGCCAATGAGATATTCCGTTTGAAACCTCGGAAAGAGTAACAAAAAATTCAGCCTGCAAAAACGCATTAACTCTTACAGAAATAAAGTAATCTCAACACTAGGTTAAATGATATGTATTGGTTTATAATAAGGTAATTATTTGGCAATTAGAGCTTCGTATCAGAGGTGCGAACCGTAGTTTACGTTTTTCCGTTTGTTTTTCACTCCGGTTCAGCCCACCGGACAACTAAGTAGGTAATTGCATTCATGCATTTTTGTCTTCAGGATAATCGGTCCCGGGTTCGATTGCCATGATGTCGACGAAGTATCACAAAAAAAATGGAAAATTGGGAATTAAACGTAATCGGCCCAAGTAGATAAAAAAGTCAATTATTCAGTGTGGGAGTCCATACGATAACCGCGTTCACGCCACTTAAAATGCCGCCTGGCTAAGCTATAAACCTTGAGAAAGTGCCTCTCCATGAAATTTACTTTTCGCTCTGTCTCCATCAAATTTACAAATTTCAGGTTCAATCCGCTTTCACTACAGCATCAAACATTCAACATGGCCGAGCTGGTTCTCTTTGCTCCAAGCATTAATATGGCTAACATTCTGAAATGTTTCATTTTGTTCATCTTATTCATGAAATAACATTACTATAAATCTTGAACTGAATAATAACCTACCCATACAATCCCTCTATTAATTATAATCGTGCTCAAATTTAAATTTACTTCCTTCGTGTCTCTTCTTTTTTTCAATGACCAAATCCTGTTTAATAGCTTTGTTGTGAAAAACGTACATCTTCGATCAGAGTCGCAGCCGAATATTCATGCTCCGTGTTATATCTAAACCTTTCTAAAATCATGTGAGAACTCAGTTAAGGAAATCCTATGTTTGTAAATATCCGGAACTACGAGAATTCTCAGTACGCTCTACGGCTAGCATACCAGACCAGACGCACTGCGATTTCTCGCTGAGTCCCTTTTCCCTTGGCTACTACGCCAGCCTTTATAGAGCAACCACATCGTCTGCTCTAACCAACGCTGCTATTCAATCTCTGGCCTTGTAGTTTCAGGGACCGCATTGCACCCCATTAAGTGTTGCCATAATTTTGGCCAGCTCTGTACATTTCATCCCCGAAGAGGACATCTTTAGGGGCTTCCAATTAAAAAAAACATTAAGCTGCAGACCGAAAAACACAGAAAAAGACCAAGTAGCGAAATTTGTATATCTTAAATAATATTTTCATAAAATCAAGTCCGTGTTCATAATCAAATCCTGTTTATGAAAATGTGTAAATTTACAAATTATTCAAACGACAATTGGAATTATAAAACAATATTAAATCACTAATACAAATTTTTGGGCGTAAACTTTCCATAAGCTGGCAGCGCTGGATTGGTTAAACCCAACAGATTTGAAATGTGCAAGACTTTTGCTTAAACCTCCGAATGACTATCCTTTTTATTTGTCCGATATATTTTAAGCCGCACTCTGAACAAGTATTACATACGATATTTATGTATAAAACCATCTTCGGCATTTTGGTCACAAAGCTTTCTTCATGGTTTATTGGAGTTCTTTTTTTATAATCAGATACTACTACCATATGGATATCAGATACGAGGAAAGAGATTTCAACGTCCAAATATCCTAAGCAGATGGTACTTGTTTCCAGGATCCTATCGGAGAGCCCTGGCTTCCTGACCGAACCGCGACCTCGCAACTGCCTTCCAGCTGGATTCACTGCGCCAGAGGGTACCACCTGCCACTTCCTCTACGGATACCTCCACCCTGGAGAGCCTCCGGAGTTACCTCTGCCGCACCACATAGCAACGGCCCTGAGCCAGCTAGATGACGAGCCTCAGTGACGATCCTGAGAGCATGACTGCTCTGTTGCATTTCAAACTTGTGCTAAATGAAGACAAATCTCTATAGCGATGTGCCTTTACGAGTGTCGGCGGATTGCTTTCTGTCCCCAATGGCAGAAGATGGAGAGTCAACCACAATGGAAGTGCGAGAGTTTAAATAAGAGAGGTGTTCATTCTGGAGGCGAAACTGGATGAGAAAGACGATGGGAAAGAGAGAGGGAAGTAGGATTTTCGTTTAGACAGAAGCATTAGTGAGCACTCAGGGAAACACTACTTTCCGGGGTGCTGATCATGTACACACAATCACTCAAATCACAGATTCCACTGCCCGAAAGAAAAACACGCGTGCTTCAACCACGAAAAGAGCACAGAAACCACGCAACGTGTACGTTAGAACTCACGCGGAAATAAAAAAAAATTATGACTCTCCAGAGAGCTGTTTTTTAGCTTGCTCAACGGCAGAAAGACAAAAGGGCCGTTAATATTGCTTCAGCTGTAGTAGTCATCGCGGCGGAAGATTATTCCCGGTCGATGTTCTAATGAGACGGCAAAAGACACGCGGAGCACAAGTGGATGTTCCTTTTTTTCCTCGGAGGGCGCCCTTTTTAACTTCGTGCGATGTTTCCTATTCCTAAATGGGTCGCTGCTTGAGCCATTGCCTTAGTTCCGGGAAAAACTACCGTTGTCTGTTTGAATGCGCGATTGATCGCGTACCCGTTGCGATGGGAACGATTTAGTCGAATGTGCCAGTAGTAGGCACCGCATGGGTTCAATTGGACGCCATTTTGTGTGAAGTCATTTCCACGGTACCTTTGATAGTTCAACGGCGACTACTCAACCTTATCCCGCGGAATACCGCAATCCCTTTGCACTCATCCCCACACGCACGCACAGATTCACGGGATCTTGCAGACCTATTTAGGTTTGTCGAGGGTTGGAATACCTCGCTGTCAGTCCCCGAGTAGCAGAGCCGAATTCGATGCTTTCCCCTCAACTTCAATAGAGCAACAATGTGCATCCACTTCACTCGTGGAAAATACCTCCCACCGCTGGATTGAGAATCGTTCACACGTGCATATATACTTTATTTGAACCTTTAGATACGGTGTCGCTCGTTCTATGATTTGAATAATTTCACGAATCATAGGATAGGCATCTGTAGTGAAGACTGAAATTGGTGGGCATGCTGCAGTACTCCTTTCCGACGCGTGTTATTGATAGGACAACGTATTCTATTATTATATCTTGTGATGATGGAAACGGTAGACAATAGAGCAAACAATGTGAAAAAAGTATATTTGACGTGTGAGAATAAAGGTCGGAGATCACTTACTGCAGAACTGAGATATACTTGGTTACGGGACTATTTTCAGACTGCTGTTAGGCGCATTCTAAATCATCGCTTATATCACTCTGTATCCATATTTTCTCATGCCTTCGAGAGATTCTCTCGGCACAGAAACAACTTATAGCGATGGACGTGTTCTTTCTAGAGGCAATCATCCTGTACACAGCAATAATTATCAATCAAATCACGCGCCTATACCATTAAATAACTAATAAACAAGCCTCGCATTCCTTGAGAGAACCCATCACGGTCTCTAAATGAGCACAACATTGTCACATGATCACTACGAATGGGTGTTGCTTTTGGAATAAGGAGGTAATCTCTAACAGTAGGAGAAACGATCTCTGTATTAAAAGTATTAAAAATAGGATAGATAAAGAATTTCCCGCAGATGTACTTCTCACCAGAAAAGAATACTCCTGCTGGCATAAACCTTCACACACACTATCCACGAAATGTTTCCGCTTTTCACTACAAATCGTGTGGCCTTTTTCAACCACATTGGATGTTTCTGAGGGGAAGGATGGATTTTCACATATAGACGTTATGCGGATGTAAAACCAAAGCGATCGTATGTACAACAATCCGCAACTGTGACAACTTAAAAAACTAAGTTCACGTACTTAAATTTGCTACTGTAAATCTTTCTTATAGGAAAGCTGTTTCCTGAACGTATCATCACAATGCTTGATGTACACAAACCTGGAGATAATAAAACAGATCCTCATTCCAGTCTTTCATTGAGTAGTGACACGTTCCTCTATTTCCTCGAGTACTGAGGAACAGAGGTATTACTGAATAACACTCATTTTTGGATTAATCTAAAGGTGACTGAGGAAAGAAACCAAACATGCTCAATGGAAAGAGCTCCCAGGTAAGTGAATGAACCTTCTTGGAAGTATTAGAGAAGCTAATAGCTATCCAGGGTAGTTAGGGAAATAGGTGTTTTACACCCCCTGCCACGCGCCATTGGCTGTTTGCAGGGCTTAAATGTAAGTGAATGAAGCTGTAATGTTAATACTACTAATTATATACTCAATAAGCGAAGGCAATAATTCGTGGAAAGCCATAATAATGGAAATGAAACCTCTGGTACACATCATCAGCAGAAATTATTTTGTGATATGTTTCGCTAGGTAATTAGCCACCAACTTTTCAGTTCAAGAATATATACGCAAGTAAAAATGGAGGAAAAGGAGTAAACGGGGGAAGTTATGGTAAGGGGGAGGATCAGGGTGCAAAGAGTTTTTTGAGAAGGGAAAGAAGGGGTGAGGGCTTGGGAAAAACATGCTCGTTAGTCAAAATCCTATTCTTTTGGAAGCAAACGATTTCCAATTCTTCCAGGAGGTATAAGCGGCGAATTTTTCAGAGACGGCAATCAGCGTTTCTGTAGAAGCAGAAACAGGTGCAAAACTCTCCCATGAGATGTATAATACGCTTTCAGAGGAATAATTAAAAATTCACTCATGATTTCACATTTTATAAATTGTACAGTGGAACTTTATGGCTCATCTCGTCATTTAAACGTTCACTGCGGATCCCTCCAATTCGAACGCATTCATCACTCCAACGGTGGAGTGATCCGCAGTGAACGTCTTAAATGAAGAAAATCATAAAAATTAAAACTTAAAACTACTTCTTGGCATAGTAGCGCAGCTCCGAAAACTAAGCGACCGCAGTAATTTTCTTGCAGCTCAGAGATAGAAAAAATCAGAGGGAAATATGACCGCAACCAATGATAATTGCCGATTAATAGCTCCTTATCTTTCCATTAATCAACCTATTTTCAAAATCAAAATTTTTCACACTTGTTATTCCTTGAGACGAGCAATATTATTGGAATTTTCTTCATAATTTTAATGTTGAAATTTATTTTATTGATGGAAACGTTATATTCTGAAATTTTTGGGGCATTTTAAAATATGGGCAGTGATGAAGTATTAATGTAGAAGGGGTGCCAACACATTACAGGGCTGGGCTGGCTTAATGTTTACTTACTCACCATCTCCGGAAAATGATGAAAGGCAGATATCGGTACTAGAAACCAACTTGGAAAAAGCCGCAATATCATGAAATCAATTTCTCAAGAGCTCTCCACGTCCTCTATAGCTGCGTTTCTCAACTAGAGAATCCAGATTGCGGGATCTGCAAGTAAACATAAGTTTACCGTAAAGGATACTAGAAGGCTGGAAAAGACTGCTCGAAAGACATCACTCCTATATCTTACGATGTACATCTACGTATGTACTCTAAGAGCCTTCTTTTCCTTTCATAAAATAAAATTCCTTAATTGTATGAAATAAATTCAAAATTAAAATAGCTAACAGCTGCATATTATAATATTTGAGAAGAAATTACTTAGTTGATACCGTTATTCTGATGCATTTCAATTTATTAATGGAGAACCGAAGACATTATCAGGTGCAAAAGTTTCATTGTAGTTTTTTGTTAAATTTAAGATACGGATGCAAAATTTCTGTGTCCGAATAAACGCAACATCCACGAAAATACTTGAAACTGTGTGAGATGCTGGTTAGATTCAGAAGCTCCAAATTTTTCAATATTACGGATCAGACTGCGTCCACTCATCCCCACCTTATTCCTTCCTTTCTCTCCCTCTCTCGGGCCGTACTACCGCAATGCTCGTCCTTCATATCCTGCCCTATATGTCCTTTCCTTCGAAATCACTGCTTGCTTGCTTTCCTTCCAACCTCACTTCCTTTCCCCGCCCCAACCTTGCCTCTTCCAGTCCTAATTCAACCAGCATTCAACATCCCTTTCCCTGACAATTCTAACCTTACGTTTCCGAATCATAGTCGCCAAATGTAAGCTGCGATAATCCTATATATAAACAAAGTACTTTCCGACTTTATTCTTTAATACTTATTATGGTTAAATATGGCTGATATGGCTTTTAGAGGATCCTTGAGTAACTTATGAAAACTAATATCTAATATAAAATTGTAATACACATTCACGATTTATTGAGCAATACAAAGAGTCGATATTTCACTAAATATAACGCTATAATATGGCCAACAATTCCTAAGAAAAAAATAACCAACAATATGATAATAAATAATGATATTTGCATCTTTTTTTACTGGCTTTATTTCAAAATATGGCTTCAGAAATAGCATATATTGGATAATTTAATATTCGATAATTTTGCAGCAAAAATAAAACGAACAGTACAAACGGGGTTGAAGTTGTTATAAATATAAAATAGAAATTGCTAACTATTTACTAATACCTTGATTATTCACCATTAAGTTCGACCTCAATTTCACAACGGTATGCGTGCATACTACCAACATGAGATAGAACTACTGCATCCACTGGAAATTCGAAATCAGTGCAGTTTCTTCGGGCAACAGAAATTCTAGAGACATTTCCTGCCAAACAGTAAATGATTAATTTTTCAGCAAAGAGACAAAAAATCCATTTTATCTGTGGAGAAAAGTGCCAAATTGGCAGCAGAGTACAGAACCTCCTCCAAACGAACGGCTACCCTTGACAAGAGGAAAAATAACATTTGAGTGAACTATCTTCTTTGCCGCCTTTCCTTTAATATTTTACTAAAGTTATTTCTTTTCATAAGTTATCTTGTTTTCCTTTCCTTTTAAAACGATAGCTCACACTGAGTTTGTTGATTCATTGACAATGATTCCCATAGTTCTCCTAACGGACTTTATGCCCATCCGCCCCAATATTCCACGTTTTAAGACCTTTCGTTCTCCTCCTTATATCTAGCACCAGCCAATAATTCTTGCCTTTGTCTTCCCCTATCCCTTCCCTATTCCCTTTTTGCAACTAATATTCAATTGATTTCTTTATCAATCCGTTATTTTCAATATTCCACGCACATTCTCTTATGAATTTCCTTTGCCTTCGCTTCTTTATCAATAGTAACCTGTTTTTCTTCCGCCCTTTCTAGCTTTCTCGTTAGTCTTGTCTATGTCTATGTCTATGTTTTTATCCTGCAAGCCGCCTTTCGGCGTGTGGCAGGGGGTGCATACACCATGACTCTATTTCCCTAATCGATTATTTTCGCGTATCGTTCGCGGAAAGAATGAGTTCTTGAATCTATTCGTTCTGGCATCTATTTTTCTGATCTTTCTCGCATTATCGGTACGGCCTATGTAGCATGGTGAACGCATTATATCCGCTACATCATCTCTAAACGTGCTTTCTCTGAATTTATCCAGTAAATTGATCCTTTGTTGGACTCTTCTAACTTCCAATGATTCCCATTTTGCGTCCTGTAGCATCTAAGTGACGCTCACTGATTTATCGTAGCAATTCTTTACAAAACGTATCGCCTTTCGCTGCACCTTTTCTAATTCTTTAATACAACACTTACCGGCAGGGTCCCATACACTACACGCATACTCAAGATGAGGTCTGACTAACGCTAGATAACATCGCTCGCGACCTTTTTCGTCGCTCCGACCGACTATTCTCTTTACGAAGCCGAGTTTTTTAAGTGCTTTTCCGCATATATTATGGATGTGAGTACTCCATGTTAAGTTATTCGTGAGAGTTACTCCAAGATATTTCACTGACTCTACTGTTAATAAGTTTATCCCACGGAGACTGAACGGATAATCTTTAATAATAGATTTTCTTTCGAAGAAGTTAACATCTGAGTCTTTCTATCAACCCGACTTACTTTTTTCCGTTTCACTACACACCGTGAGATTTTCTACTTTCTTGAGATCACTTTTCACATCTAAAACCAAAACTCTCCGCACCAAGGATTTTATCAATAAAGTACGTAGGTTATCACCGCGATGATACTCAATGAAAACGGCTGTTTTCGAAAATCAGCAGCGGAAGTCTTTTCGATTGGCTACGTTTCGCCTACGCAACTGTTGACTTCTTCAGGTCGAAGTACCTTCCTTTTCGTTTACTCCGCCGTTTATTTAGTCTCGTTGGCGAAACTTAGTCAATCCAAAAAACTTCTGCAGCTGATTCCCGAAAATTGCCGTTATCAAGGATTTTACCAATCTTCATCTGAAAGTCCTTCCGTCATCATTTCCCTTCCAGAAAGCTTCCTCGGTTACTTTCATTCCTTTCCAAACTTCATCTGTGAAAGAAAGAACTCTACCACTGAGTAATTAATCCAACTCTAGTTTTTTTCCCTCCAACCACTGTAAACTTTCTTTCCTTTGATAAATCTCACAACTGAACTCAACTAAGAGAATCCTTATCTCTGAAACCTTTAACAACTTTTGAGAAATATGATGTAAGGCGAGGAGTATTACATCATCCGGTTTTTACGTTATCCCGCTTAAGGCGCGATTATCGCTTGGTCCCACGGAAAGCGTTTTAACCGGGTTTCACTGTAATATGGTATTTGTTCTGTAGCATAATATGGCACTTGACGTAAATATTGTTTATAATTGTGAAGAGTTCTTTATTGGCCAATTATCTAAGATCCTTTCTTAATTCCATAGGCAGTTATTCAAAGCAAAATGTAGTGTAAGGTAATTTAAGCAAGCGCCTAAAGTAACTGAGGGATGGGTAGATTATGATTATGAGATAGCAGAGATTCTTTGATTTCAGCCTTCCTGGCAGCATTTGGTTTCTGAAAACGATGCACATTTGGACGCCTCTCCTTCATTGTCTGATAAAACCTGTACTGAGTAGTCATTTTGGAGTTAGGAAGTATAGACAGTCGTATATTGGTGACATGGTTCAACGATTAATATCGTGATTTTTCCTACATTCTACTGAATGAGATCACTGATACCATTGGTTACTTCTGGCTGCTTTCCGTGATAGCTGAAAGACGACGACCCTTGCCAATTCCTCCGCCTTTTGTGGGACGCCTAATATCCCTAACCCTCCTACCAAACACCTCCTTCCTCTCTAATCCATCCCCCAATCTCTTCTCTCGTAACAGCAGTCTCCTTTTCCCTAACAGCTACCTATCCATCTCCCCCATTCCCATCTTACACTGCCAATTTAAATCCCAGCCTCTCTCACATTTCTACCCATTCGTGACCAATCCCTATCCTTAACTCATTCTTTACAAATCTATCCTTTCATTTCCGTTTCAGATTTATGCGAAGTAACCGGGTATAAGTCGACCCCAAAATCAAGAATTACGTTTTCTCCGCATTCGTAAATAAGTCCACTCTGGGTTTTCCACTAGCCTCATAAGCTGCTAAAAATATTGCAGTAAATGAATTTCAAACACGTCGATAACATGGGACTTTTATAATTTAAAAGAGGGAAGGCCATCAGAGAACTGGTTCAACATTTTTATCGAATATATTTTAACTTTATAAGTAAAGAATCGAATGTCATGCCACATAACTATTCCAAGGAAAACTTGAATCGCCATTCTTTGGTGCGTATTTCGAATCTAGTTTATTAACCGAAATTTTCAAACCAAGCGATTGACCTACTTCTCCGATTACATTATTATACGAGTGTAAATACGAGAAATAGATGAGAGGACAAATAGTTTCAGGAACTCATTCTCTCCGCGGACGATACACGACAGCAATAAGCTAAAGTGGTAACTCGAACGCTTGGTGTTTATCCTGCCACACGCCCAAAGGCGGTTTGCAAGATTCTGGAAAACGCAATCTATCGTATTATCTTATTTCTCCACCTTCGAGCATTTTGGTGATTCTTTCTGCTTCATCGTAGCAACGTTTTACAGAGCTCATCATCCTGGCCTTATAAAAAATCATTACCTGTGATCTTTCACTTTCTAGGGAGAATTCTAACTAAAAATTGCTTATATTTTACTCCAGTCAACTATATTTAGGACAGAAAATCGCGTGAAGTATTCAGATCTAGAAATTAGATATTTGACCGCACTGCAAAATCCCGAGGGGTCGAAGATCTTGTATTAAATACTTTTCTGGGAAATACCTCCACGCATTGTCTTGAAGGTCATCAACTCGAAAAATAACACAAATTTAATCTTGAGTGAAATGAATAGGTTCTTCCACAACGATATTCGCTACGACATTTCCGGTTGAAATAAAGTATAGTACCTCATTAGATAAACCCCGCCTTCACTCCATTTCTAAACACTTTTCTTCTCAGGGTGGTACAATCAAACACAAGAAAGTCACAGTCAAATATATGGAGCAATAATACTACTTCGCACACCGCACTGTTCACTGTTTGACTATACTATACACCTCCATCACGCTCGCTAGCGCTTCCAGCTTCTATAATAACATGCACATGTAATCCCCTCATTTCAGTGAATATCAACATATCAACACTTTGCGACGTAGAGGCAATATACAAGCACCAAATAACAAAATGACAAGTTAACAACTCCTTCCGAAAATGGCTGTTTTCCGAGGTACTCTTCCAGTCACTGATGAAAAAAGAACTGAACGAGGAAAACTGTAGATGTTGGGAGACGGGAGGGGATTCCACTTACAAACCAACCCTTGGGCCTTGTTCGCTAGTTCCTCTCGAAAAAGGTAGAGGTCATGAAAACCCAACCACTTCTAACATAGAGAGTCAAATGCCTCTAAGTATTCGTCAAATACTTCAGGACTTCCTTGGTTACCTGCTTGGGAAGGAATAAACGATGTATAAGAGGTCTTTGCTCAACTTAAGCTTTTATATATTCATTTTAGGAGAGTCTTTTCCCTCTGTCCTTTCCGGTAGAAGAGAGAATTTACGGTTTGAGGTTGACCAAGTGATTAACGCATTCCTCTCACCTTCACCGGTCAAGGACTTCCCGCAGTGGACCCAGAATTAAGGGGTATTATGGAAGCACCTGAACTGAGACGTAGGATACACGGTTAAGGTAAGCTATTAATACAGGTAGTCAGACTTGATAAGCACTTGTTGCTTTGTTTATCTCGGTATGGACGGTTGTCACTCAACCCTTTTGCTCTTGCTTAGCTTGAATTAGAGCTTTTCTCTATCTTTTTGGGAGCACTCTAGAGCTTGGGTCAGCAATGGAACTAACGAGAACTTAATTATTTTCAATATCGGCGTTTTCCTCTTATTGTAATTTAATTGAGAGTTTTCAACCGTCCACTTTCATTCTCTTACAGTTGAGATTAATAACTTTACAAGCCAATTTTATAACAATTAATAACTTTAAGCCTTGCCTCTAGAGGTTGAAGAAACGTGAAACAAACGGCACCTAATGTCACATGAAAACGCAACCTTTGATGGAATTTAACCGATAAAATGTTAAAATATAGAACACCAAATAGAATACAGCGGTCCTTATAAATCGCTAACAGATTTTAAGGATTTTAAAACGAAGGATTTGCAAACAATACATGCACTAAGATCGTAAGATTATATGTCCTTGATTTTTTTTCAAATTGCCATAGGCTCTAGATCCTTAATATTCAAGGGTTTTTGGTGAAAATAGTAAGTGGTTTAATCCTGAGAATATCGTAGGACTAAAAGTGAAGTGAGATTTGTCAAATTCTCATGAAAACTGAGTTGTTTAGTTTTCTTGGTAGTGTTTCCCACGAATAACTCATTTTTAATCGTAACTCATTTATCTTCCCTNTGATGGTGATAAAGGCCTATCGATCCAACAGATGCAGGTCAGTTCATCCGAGTCCATGCAAATTATCTCCTCCCTTACACATGCATCTAGTAAATTTCCAACATTCCTGATTTGTTGGGATTATATTCCCCTTCATCCCATACTTTCCTTTGAAAGGCCTACTTTTACGTGACTTGCGAAATGTAGTTTAATTGGGATAAGTTATCATAGTAAACGTCAGAGTATTCGGGTTGCGGATATACGTAGCGGGGTTCGTATTAGCGTAAATTAGGTATTCATGCTAAATGTGGCGCGAGGATTCAGTTTTATGTTCAAATTTTATTAAACGGTAATGATTTTATAGCTGAATCAATACTTATCGACTTTTTGAGGGATATATTAAAAGCAAATTAAAACAATTTTATTCATATTTATTTATGTAAAAAAGCTATACTGAATAAAAATTAGCATCCCTCGTCTGATTTCATACCTAGCAGATACGACTAACCGGATTTCAATTAACATCAGTACAATGTTTGTAAAAATAAGGACAAATATATCCACAAACGGTGCAAACTTAATAAAAGGAAGTATGGACTTGAAAAAAGTTTGACGGGACCGGGAAGATTTTTCCTGGGTGTGCACCATCTTTCGCAAAATCACCCTTACCCGTTTTCCTGAGTATACTATAAACTTATGAAAAACTTATAACATTATATTAAATAACTTAATTCACTGATTTCATTATGTGCTATGTAATCGCGGAAGATTTATACACAACCAAACTCGTCAACGATTTTCAATTTAAATCTTAAACTATACATTGAAACTGGGCGTATCCTAATTTTTTTAAATAATTACATCCAAAGTTAGAAGGAATAAAATACAGGAACTATCAGCAAACATTCTCTAAATCTCTTGATCATGTGTTTAAATTCCCTCTGCAGTTATTTTTGACTACACAGCGATGAATCGATCGATTTTGGTCAAAATTGTAGAACTATACGTTAGGTGCGTACAAAATCCACAACTGAAAAATTGTTAATCGTCTCTGCAAGATACTAACTCTATCTATTTCAGTTTGCTTTGCATATTTCCCTCTGATATAAACTCGTTTTCTTTCCATTGGAAGACGCGGTGTAAGAGCTTTGCTCTTGAAAATCAAGCGGCTCGGAAGAGAGGGAATGGTCAAAGATCCGAGGATTCTATGCCTAGGATTCCTTTCAACTTCACATTGTAAAAATGAAATGCTGCGGAACTATTAAAATCCCTTTGCTTCCACGGAAACAAAAGAGAGTCACGTCGTCTGAAGCTGGGATGCTACGATGCAGTGCTTCTTGAAGGATTTCAAACTGGAATATCAGAGATATGATAGAAGCAATAGTGTATGAGAATTCCAAATAAATTATATAATTCAATGACTTTACGAAGTTTCACGGTCCGAACTGGAATCAGGCAAACCATTCCCGGCACTGTGTGATATTTTCAGAAAATGTAGTCAACTATTTTAATGATTAATGATACAAGAAAAATGAGATCTTTAGATTTCGAATTGGCATGAAAGAAAAAAATATCTACTATAAAATTAAATGAATAAAATCTCTTAAGAGAATAAGTGCAAATGGAAGAAATCAAATTAATGAATCCTTTATATTCTAACTTATAAATTAAACAAAGGAGATTTGAAATGGGAAAAAATTAAATCGTCTATTGTAATATTTGCGCGTTCAAATCCAAAAGCGATAAGAAGTCAATATTCTGTAATATATTGTTTTTCTCAAAAAAACTCGATAGTAACTAATTAAAAATTGCCCGAGTTCAGATTTACAATAAAATACAACCCTCTTTATTGGGCGAAATCGGGACTAGAAAGTCCCACCTTCCGTTTCACCCTTAACTTAGAGGATTTAAGGAGAACTGACCCATAAGAAAGGGTTAAATGTTCAGCAAAGCTCACAATAAGACACCTATTTATACATAAATGTGAGCAGATTTAATGGATTGAATTGTTTTTCTATTGGTTGCCGCAATGAAGAATATAATGAGTTACGTACTGAAGCCTAAAGATCGAGGACACGATGTTACCAAAGAACTTCTTAAAGAAAAGTAACAAATTTACATTGAATTGCCAATCATTCAACAGACATTATAAATAATAGTATGTCCATTTTGAGGAGATCGAATTATTGAGAAAATTCCGATGAAGTAACAACAAAAAATGATCTATAGTAACCTTCAAACGAGATCCATCAAAATTTTCAAGCAATGTCATATTGGAGAATAATATTTATGGAAATTGATTTCTATCGAAATTTCTTACAACGTCGCCAAAATGCGCTTGTATAAGAATCATTTTATTGTACCTAAATCTATATTAGTTTCAAAGATGTGGCCATTGCCTCGAAAATATCTATAATTTAGATTAAGAGGGTGTTATTCTTCTACAGAATGTAATAAAATTGAATAAATATTCCTTCCATTTAAGACATAAGAAGGTGACAATTGGACAGCGAAACGGTTTTCTGTAAAAATATTCTACAGAAGAAGTATATAAATTATTTTTTACTTATTTTTTAAATGAATATAGTAATCAAAAATCGGATAAGTTTAAACTTCAATGCGTGGAATCAAATCGGAATTTCCCCATTATTGGTGAAAAACAATCTCTATTGCTGCTAAAATTACCCCTTTACTGCTGAAGACAAAAGGATTAGATGACGGACTCGTCTCCGTCATAGTGGTTTGCAGAAAGAATTCGAACGAAGCACTGTTAGCAAATCAGAGTCTGGCACACGACAAAGAGAAGCTGCTTGGGCATATTCCACTCATCTCAAATCGAAGCGAGCTCTCGAAAAGTTGATTGCTCGGCACTTCAAAAACCATTGGACGCCCGCCCAGCTCCAGACTCAAAGGAAATCCTGATGGTGATAAAGGCCTATCGATCCAACAGATGCAGGTCAGTTCATCCGAGTCCATGCAAATTATCTCCTCCCTTACACATGCATCTAGTAAATTTCCAACATTCCCAATTTGTTGGGATTATATTCCCCTTCAACCCATACTTTCCTTTGAAAGGCCTACTTTTACGTGACTTGCGAAATGTAGTTTAATTAGGATAATTTAACATAGTAAACGTCAGAGTATTCGGGTTGCGGATATACGTAGCGGGGTTCGTATTAGCGTAAATTAGGTATTCATGCCAAACGTGGCGCGAGGATTCAGTTTTATGTTCAAATTTGATTAAATGGTAATGATTTTATCGTTGAATCAATACTTATCGACTTTTTGAGGGATATATTAAAAGCAAATTAAAACAATTTTATTCATATTTATTTATGTAAAAAAGCTATACTGAATAACAATTAGCATCCCTCGTCTGATTTCATACCTAGCAGATACGACTAACCGGATTTCAATTAACATCAGTACAATGTTTGTAAAAATAAGGACAAATATATCCACAAACGGTGCAAACTTAATAAAAAGTGTATTTCTGTATTTGTATATCATGATATTCTTTTCTGATTTTTTATGACAAATTAATTCTAGTTGCTCTGTCTTGTTATTAAATAATGCATACGTACCATCTTGTTTGCTTTTCAGATGTGATTTAACCGACCTTTTCCTTAAAACTTAGTTAACTATAAGTAGGTTTTTTCACAATTCACTTCTTGGGGGTGTTTTCCTGCTGTGGAATAATTTTTCCCCAGTTCAATCTTACGATTTTAAACCCACAAAGTAGTTATTATATTTACACTTTTTCAAGTTACATCTTCTAAATTTCATTATACGAAGGGTAAGATGTAAGAAGAGATTTAATAGTTTCAATCTGGCCATAAAGTCGCATTATTATTATTATTTCTGTCAATTGTGGGGAAAGAAAATGAAAAATATTACGCATAATTGAGAGAATAACTTCTTTCGAGCCGCGTAGGGCGTTTTGATTTTAGATAAAGAAAGTATGAAATTTTAATATTTCAGTATGTCAAGCTGTGCATAATCAAATGTCACTCTTGAGAAAGTTCGTCCGACAGAACATAAAACATGAATACGTAGCATCTAATAAAGACACCATCAGATGTCCCGCTTTTGAAATCATTTATATCTAATTCCAGTGAATTCCTTGACTGACTGACAAGATTACAAAACGACATTCAAAAACTGTGTTTGTTAAACTTTGTATCAATGGAAATAATAATGGAATCCACAAATAAAAGGAAATAAATTTTTTGGAAGCCAGTAAGAGTACCACAGGAAAACGGGTAAGGGTAATTTTGCGCAAGATGGTGCGTACCCAGGTCCTTGCCCTCAAAGTCTCCCACATTCCCACAAAGGGAATGGCTTGAAGAAATGTTCTGCCGGGATAGCTCAACGGACAGAGCACCCGACCAGCAATTGGGATACCCGGGTTCGATTCCCGGTCCCGTCAGACTTTTTTCAAGTCCATTCTTCCTCAGTAAGAGTTGACCAGGAAAGTACTAATATGTATATGCTTCCGCAAAACTTTTGGAATAAAAGCCATATTAGATTCACTTTCACATACACTGTTCTTGTAAGAGTTTGATGCGGCAACCATCATAATAAAACGGAAAATAACTAAGATGTAAAATATTAAGCAGAATTGGAGAACATAGCTAGGATGTTTCAGAGAGAGATTCACAAGGGATACTTTGTGTTAGGAATAGCTACGAGGAATTGAAATTGATGACAGGGGAACTCCTTAAGAAAGCCTGAAATTTGGTTCTAAAATAGGAAAATGTCACCGAAAGAAAAACTGTCTGAAATAAATTTATAAGAAAAGATTTTGATATTCACTCCACTGCAAAAGGGAGGAAGGAAAGAAAAAGAAGTAAAAATTAAAAATAATACACTAAGATAATGTTGATCGACTTATGGACGCAACAGAGTTTAACGAGAAAACTAAGATACGTTGTGTTAACAAATCACTTGTGAAACTTTCCTCATTTTCCTTTCGGGAATCACTTTTTTTATGAGTTTTTGTAAAATTTTATTTAATTTTGGCATCGTGTGAATATTTTACCACGGTAAACGGAATTGCTGAATGCCGTGTGTATTTTCCCGTTGAAATCCCTAAGTGGGACAAATGCATGAATTCCTTCCCTCTTGATGAATTATAAATTCCCCTTTCACAGGTCCCAAGGTAATAGAGACAAACACTCAACTTCGTCTAAATACTGAGTTTTACTGAAGGCAATCCCTAAAGAAATCGGCCAAGCACACGCTCTTCGCCTCTTCGTATGAGATTTCAGAACCATCCCACACACATTATTTTTCTCGTATACCAGAAGATATTTAAAATTAAGGTCAAAGAAATTATTTTAATGAGAAATGAGTATGACAACTTTAGCGATATCATGCCTTCGCTTATATTTTGAAGAAGAAGGTTGTATACGAGTACTTAACGAAAAATGACATACATACTTAAATTTATTTCTTCACATTAAAATTTGTTTACTTTAATATTTCCTCATACATTTCGGGGAGAAAGACAGTTTTAGCTAGAATCCTTTCAGTTTCTCCGGTCAAATTGCTTTATTATGGGTGAATTTAACCACGAGTATTTCCCCCTATGCATCGAAGATAGCCTCGAGCTCGGTTTTATTAAGAATTCCCCTATCGGACGGATATAAATACCGTTTATAGATTACATTCAACGATGTAGACTGTCGTTTTCATAGGATATGAAAAAGAGCAAGTTAATCAAACGGTGTTGGTTTTGTATTGCCTTAAAGTATGAAAAATATTTCAACTTTGCAAAACGTTTTATTAAACAGTAAGTATCGTATTTGCTGGGGCACGTTATTTCAGAAAATTCTCTCTGTGAGTTATTTGATCACACATACTTTCTTCCTTTTATCTCTTTTTTACTTCTCTACCTTGAATGTGAGAGGAGACTTTTATTAGTCCCAATCTCGCCAGTAATAAAGACGTTTCCATTCTATTCTATTTCAACTTTGTAAATGTCATTCGTTATTTCCATTGATCCGTTCTTTGAAATTTCCATCATCACATCCTCTACCTCTTGTCTTTGGCGTTTCCGACTGTTTAACTCGGGAACAACTTAACATTTGCGATATTTACATTATTTTTTTATCACAACTCGTTCTAACCGCTTTATTTTCGGTTCCACTTCAAAGGATGTTAAACGAATTGCTTCCGCCTCGAATATTTTTCCTTCGTCAAAGCGTCTCTGCTCTTTTCGCTGCTCTTCTAATTCCTTTGATATTGCCACGGACTTTCTCTTCCTATTATGAATTTTTCAGCTCGAGCTCATGTGGTTCTTTTTCTTGAAATATTCTCTTCATTCGGCCGTCGATTATTATGAAAGTGGGTGGTCTTCGTTCGACGGGAGTCTCCTTATAATTTCCTCTTCATTGATTTTTTTCCTTCTCAGTTGTCGGGGACATTATTCGTAGAGTGTTCTCTTTTAGAAATTATTCCTTTATCTCTTAAACGAAGCTATCCTGTTCCGCACAACAAAGTAGCCCGAAAGGAGGCTACAAAACGCAAAATACTTGTAAAAATTTGCATGGTGTTAAGCGAAATTCACGAGCAGTGTCTCAATAAACAGCAACTTCAACGGGACACGGCCTGCTTCAGACAGAAAACTGAATTACATACATATAGACTACTGTATGAAGATACCATTCTTTAGATTCAACGGGACCTACTTTCAGTATTAAACGGCGTGCAGCGCAATAAATTGATTCGCCTGCTGCTGCTATTATCTAGTATATAGTGCTTTAATTTCTCTGCAAACAACTTCCAATGGTAATGATTGCATGTATAAAAGATTATTCCCCAGGAGAAACGGACAAGAAATATATCTGACAGGACCGGGACTCGAACACGGATATTCCACTTTCCGGGAGACTGCTATAGCCAATTGAGTTATCGTGAAAGAACAATTAGACATGCCGTTCGGGAGACTAGGTAAAAGGCGAGTGGTTCGTCTAACTAAGCAGCATCAATTGCAGTCACGGCCTCGTAGAGGCTACGGCCACACAAAGCGATGGAAAGGAGGATCCCTTGGGGCTCCCGGATAGCCAAGTGGGCAACGCGTTCGACTTCGGTGAAAGCGGTCCCGGGTTCAATTCCCGGTGGGGGCCTACGTGCAAAATGACCTAAGCTGTCGAAGCACTTTTAACAATACTACTACTACTACGAGGACCCCTTCTTTAGGTGAACACGAGAAAAAAAGGTGAAAGGTAACTTTGCACATTAAAGGAGTGCGCCTAGGAATATTCCCAAGGAGAAACGGACATGAGAAATTGGAAATTTACGAAATTTTCATTACTACGTCTACAATCTGAAAAAAGAACGAGCATGGCAGACTTCAGAGATTAAGCCAGTGTGTGCAACAACCGAAGGGGTGTGAATAACTAAACATCAAAGTGCGGTAAGAACGCCTCAAATAAACAGGTTGGAATCTTTAGAACTATTATGAATTAAAATTAAATGAAGCTAAACAAAGGTTTAATTATCAGATAATTCGAAATGATCTGCCAATAATCATTCCCCTAGGATGAATAAAATGATAAATAAAAACTGATTTGTGCTTTTATTAATTCGAAATGATCCGCAAATAATTATTCCCTAAAATGAGTAAAATAACATACAAAAACTGATAGTTGATTCTGATGTTCCGTAACAATAATCAACGCTGAATTCGATTAAAATACGAAATAAATGTGGTCGAATATGTTGAAATGCAAGTTAATGATCGATATAAAATAATTATAATGATAATCAATCGTCAATGAAGAAAAACGCATCAAAATGAAAGAATGGAATCTCTCGAACTTTTATAGATAAAAATTAAATGAAGCTAAACAAAGGTTTAATCGGAAAACTGGAAAAACTCCGCTAACAATTATTCCCTTGGGACAAATAAAATAACACATAAAAACTGACAGTTGCTTCTAATGTTCAATTACGAAACGATGATCAGCGCTGAATCGGTTACATTACAAGGTAGATGAAAGTAAGAGATCTAAAAATTAATACGGAAATCACCTATCTACGTGATCATCTAACACCTTAATACCTAAATCACTAAACAGCGCTACCGAAAAATCAATGTGGCCGTAGATATTGAAATGCGAGTAAAACACTTCCCTGACGCACCCGAGATATCTAGTAGAAGAGAGTGTTGTAAAATCCAGACATACTCGAGATATCTCATATTTAGGATTTTCTGCTTTTTGATCATTTGTCTCTTTCAAAAAGAAATCACAGTTAACATTTTGACCGTATTGAGCTTGTCTAGCGTGCTTTCTTTTATCTGCGTTCCATTTGTACCGCTATATTGCTGTATCCAACATGTGAATATACCGTAAATAGGTGAAAATTTAAGGAAATAAGAAAGCGAAATTTAATATTTAATAACTATCCAAGAGAAAAAGACTTTCTCTCCGTTCTTATTCAAGTATAGGCACACATATTAAAAATATAAAAAATAAGATTTTTTTCAAGTCCAACTCACTCAAAACATTTGTCATTTGTTAGGAAAAGGGTTAATCATCAATCGTCAACAAAAAAATTAATTAAATCGAAGACACCTGAAATCATCATCTTACGGCGACCACGCCTCTGAGCGGCAATCGGTGGAAGAGTACACGTGACAAAGGGGTAAGATGACGCAGGGAGTGATACAGAGAAGAGGAAGTCGGAATGAAGAAGGAAGCGGGCAATAAAGAAGGCATTTCCTAGAGCCTGCGTTACGATCCGAGCTAAGGTCGATGAGCCAATTCGGGCGAGTTCCCAGAAAATACATAGACTGTCTACGTGCGGGAGGATTCAATAAAAATCTCCATTAATGATCCCATCCATACTTACTCTATCCTTATCTCTAAGGAACAACTCCAACATTAGAACGGCGGAGCCGAATCCAAGGTCTGTAAATTTGGGTCACGGTCGTAAAAAAGCAAAATCCGCGGAGAAATTGTAGAACGTGGAGTCTGGAAGTAAGTTGATGGAAGAGAGATTTCGTCTTATCCGAGGATCGCTAGGTATGTATTTTTCAGCTTTATCCGCTAGGAAAGTCTGGTGCGCGATTTTTTACCGCTCTCTCGAAAACTTTGCTGGGTGACTTGTAATATTAAAAAAATCGAATTTTTCGCAACTATTTAGAGATTTCGTGAAATAAAATACGAAATGATTTTTGTTTTATATCTTGTGCAAACGCATGTACGCTTTGGAAACGTCAGAAGCTAAATTCTTTTGGTTACCTCATTGAAAGTAATTCATTGTTAGTACGCTTGTTTCTGAAATGAAATAATGAGTAATTATTCCCTTTGGCTACTGATCGATATTAAGTAGGGTTAATAAGAACGCCAAGGAGCCACGAATTGTAGTGACCATTGAAGTTGACAAAAGCTTTAAAATTTGCAAATGTTAAAAACACTGAACATTATATTTTTATAAACTTCACAGATTCAGGTGAAGTATTGTGGAAATTCATCATAGGAAGACACTTAGAAAAATTGTACTTTTTCCACACAATTATTTATTAATGTTTAATAAATAATTGTGTGAAAAAGTACAATTTTTCTAAGTGTTATCCTATTATATTTATAATTTAATTTTGGAGATAAATATCTAGGGCTCATAAGCTAGGGATACTGATATCCAAAATCAGTGATACGTAAATGTCCCTTAATTTAAGACAAAGTTAGGCCTCTATTTATATGCGTGTATGAGAATATATGGTAAATTAAACATAAAGCACGAGGAAAGGGTCCCTTTTCGCAGATGAAACCTCTAAAAGTTTGAAGATAAAGAAACAGGAGCAAGAATGTAATAAAGTAGAGTCCAATATCAAAACTTCCCCTAAAAATTCCTCTGTTGTAAAGAAAGTTTTCCTCTGTGGCATTTGTTATTATTTTTATTCACGTATAAAACAAAAACCGTTATATTAAGAAATAAAATTCTATAGCAAATTCCACAATACTTTTAATGGACGACCGGTCTCATCGATCTGCGACATCCTCATGTACATACACTGAACATTTGCAGTTGGGTCAATTGTCGTAAAGAAATGGAGGGGAGGTATTAGGAATTTTTAAATAATGAGTGTTATGAAGTAAAGATAAAATTTTGAAAATTAACAAAACAATATCCAGCACTTATAGTTGGATTAATTGATTAATCGAGAGGAGGGAGGGAGAGAAGGTTGGAAGACAGGATGAAAACAATGGGGATTACAAAGTAGATCATTAACGGTTGAAAAGTAATTTAGAATTTACCAGTAATGGGGGAACGAGACATTAAAAGATACTCATTGACAATGAAATAAAAGAAAAACTGAACACCGCTAGTCATTAATTAGAAGTTTAAATTTTTTTCCCATTATGAAACCCTTGAGAATGGAAGATTTTTTCCGAAATGCGCATATGGTAATTCCTAGAAATCGGTAATCCGGAACTATTATTACTCTGAATGTTAGCACCGGTAGCGGTTGAAATGAGACTGGGTAGGCTTGTGGAAGTACCCTACCCTTTGCCGTTAATTAGAGGTTAAAATTTCCATTCAAAACGGATAATTCATTTTCCATTGTGAAATTCTTGAGAATGGAAGCTTTTTTTCCGAAATGCGCAAACGGTAATTCCTAGAAATCTTCCCGTTTGCCTTAAACGCGAGTTCCATCTGTCAACATAGTGCTTACAGAGTATTTTTAAACCTCTAATTCATTCACAATGTAATAGTCCTTTTCATCGCAAAAATTCTGATTGGTATTCATCACAATCAACAATTTCAAATAAAATCTCTTACCCTAAAATGTAATAACTTTGATGTTTTAGACTCAAAAATATTCCAAATTAGATAAATTAAAATTACGTTAAAAAACTCTAAACGTATAAACAAACGGTCGCAATTGTGTTCTTTATGGCTATAGGGAGCGCTCTTAATAGCGCAATGACTGCAAAATTTGAAGAGGGATAAGCCTGATGTTGCCTGCTCATTTCAAAATTGAATGTAGGATGAAGCACTTTCATTAGGAAGCCAAAGCATCATGCATTAATTAGCTGTATTGAAAAGGGGATCAATTTCTCGAAACTATCATCACGCCGGATTACAATTCGCTTTGAACTCAGAGGACTTTACCTTTAGAGGATTAGAGGCATAATATTACACCACAAACGGGAAATCTAATGACGCTTTAGATTCCCTTTTCAAACAAACTTTCATTTACATCAAACTCGAGGCTTTGTGACTATCATTTTCGAAAATAAACATACTTAAAATTTTCATATGCATTCTGGGTTTTATTAAAATGGAGCAGACGAAGGTGGAGATTTAAGCACAAATTTCTCCGCTTTAACTGAGAGCCTATATATGAAAATTCATACATATCTTCCATTTCTCAGGGGGCTTATTCAACTATGAAGCCCCCAGTCAACCTTTCTATGATGGTTAACCCCAATTTTAAATCATCCAACTGATTTTGTCTTTGTTGTTTATCTTTTCCTTTACACCCTAACTTCAATTACTTTCTTTTTCCACTTTCCATTTCATGACCCATTTTCCTTCTGCCGTAGCTTAATTACCTTAGTTAACGCCCTCTTCTCCCCAACCATCTCCAACAACTATGCGTCTGCATTTTTATCTACCCAACTTATGTTTTCCATCCATTCTAAGCCACACCCACAGCTCGCAAGATTGCAAGCTCACAATCTTTTGATGTCCAGTTTTTTAGTTTCATTTTGTAGTCTAGTCCATGTTTCACACCAATACAGCAAGTGTGGGTGTGAAACATGGACTTACACAACATCCTTTAGTCTGAATTTTTATTCCTCCCACCATCTCAGCACTTCCTCGCTTATCCTTCTGTGAATCTTGCTTACTTTTTCCATTTTACGCCAATCCCACGTCTAAAAAGCCTTCAAATTTTAGATTTCCTCCTTACATTTATTGCACTATACAGACGTTAACTAACGATATGATCTTATTTCTAATATCACTAATTTTAACAATCATAACGCAAAATGCTACTAATTCAAATCTAACACTACCACTTTTGCTCCTGTACTAGTGTAATGTAAAAAAATATTTATTTGCCACTGAACGTGCCTAATTAATGTCCAAAATAAATTCCTAATAACTGTATTTCAATAGAATATTAGGACTCAATGTTATTACGAATTCTTTGTTTAAAAACCTAGTCTACCTCTCTGAAACAATCATTCTGAAACCAACTTTACGTTTTTGTCGCTCTTTAATCGACGGTCAACATCATATGATTCGGTAATGCGAAATTTACATAAATAAGAGTAACATATATATTCACATAAGTCGAATTTTAGGTCTTCTTAAAGAAACCTCAAACCCAACTTCATTTTCACTATAAAATTTCGCATGAGTGAGAAGACTATAAAAAGAAGTATTCTCGGTATTTTCACAAATTCTCAAGAATATTACGTATACCTCCACAATTTTGAAACGTAATCGATCCTTTTCGTCAATCGGATACTTGGAGATCCATTCATGCACCAGAAAGAAATACGATTCACCATTTTAAATTCCCGTTCGAGCTTAACTCCGAGGACATCCTGGATTTTGTTTCTCAACCTCTTGCGTTTGACGTATGACTGCGCGCAGGGGACTTTTCCCATATGCCTCCCCTTCACTGCGACTTTGCATACAATGTTAATGCAAATGCATGAAAATGAGGAGTTATTGTACTTCTCGCAGACTGCAGCCGTGTGCATTTGCAGAGTGACTTTCAATCAGCCGTTTAAAGCTCAAAGCTTCGATAAACCTAGAGATGTAGCGATGTGACATTCCATCACAATTATTGTAAATCTCTGCTCTTTCAAATTCGAGAGATTTTAATTTTAAAAGTATTTGTAGGAATACTTTTATTTCCAATCTTTAAAGATTGATATATAATTATATTCAATTGCAACAATCATGCATTATCTTCTTCTTCTTCCTCTGGCTCTTTATCCTCCTAGTCGCCTATCCTCTGTGGACCATGGCCTCCTTCACGACTCTTCTCGTAGGTGTTTCTACCAGCAGCGGCATTCCTCCAGCTCTTGACTCCCATCTTCCTCTGATCTTCCATCACACCATCCTTTAAGAGGTATTCCTCTTGGTCTTCCCTCTCATCGATTTTCTTAACGGATCTTGAGCGTTCCACACGGTCTAAATGCCCGAGCCAGCTGATCTTCTGAGCTTTAATGAATCAAACAATGCTTTCTCCTTGATTTAAATTTATTTTATTTCTTCATTTTTCCGAATCCTCCCCAGTCCGTTCGCATTTCCCATCGGGAATAGATTTTCCTCATCACCTTTTTTTCAAGTATATTAAGTATATTTTCCTGCTTCTTTGTAATGGACCATGCTTCACAACCGTAGGTCCCAATGGGTCTTATGACTGATCGACATATCGTAATTTCATTTTGCTTTGCATATACAATATTTTTTAACCCATGAGCTGTTTACAAGCATAATAAGCCCGATCTCCCGCAGCCACTCTATTTCTAATTTCTTCAGTTAAGTCATTATTCTGATTGACAATTGAACCAAAGTATTTAAATGTTCCTACTCCCTCAAAAGCAAAACCATCGATCTTTTGCATGCATTATCCACATATGTATTATATTCATGGAAATTTGGCTACAATAACATCTTAGGTAAGAATGAATGAGGAATAAAAAGAGAAGAAAGATGGGAATAAAATTCATACGGCGAGGGAAGGCTAGGGTTAAAAGTTTGCTACTATTGTATAAGCAATGCCATTAAAAAAATCTTTAAAATTTCTGCTCAAACTAAAAAGCATATTACAACCTATAGATGACACTCATAACGAGCTTCAGGCTCAGGTGGACTTTGATATAAGATGTTGCGATAATCACGTAATATGAGCGACAAGTAAGTCAAAGAGTTAATTTTAATGTTAATATTATTGTACTTAATTTGAATAGATGTAAAGGTTCGTGCTATGTATCCGTTGTAAAATACTTTTTATAATGTTTTTCGCAAAGATCTATTTTCCTATACGAATTTTTTTCGATATTTACACTATACTGTACTTAACTACTTCAATTTGTACGTATTCAATTCTACACTAAAATCTTATAAATGACGTTCACTAACTATGCTTAATGTACACAACTACATGTTACTGACTGACCACACAATTATTTATGTACATTGTGACAGTTACCGACTATCGTATAACTACAAGGAAAATAAGAATGATTCCAAACATATGCGAAGGTTTATTTTCAAAAATGACAAAATTTTTATTAAATTAATTGAATAGCGATATCAGCCTGTAGAAATAATAATTAATGTGAAACGGCGAGGTTCTCCTTCAGCCTAGTCCTCGGAGAATTATTTAATTTTCTCTAATACGTTTGGCGAAGAGCTGCCTCTAATTATCTTATCGTGGAAGTCTTCCACAAGAACTACCGGTTGGTTTCTTCCTGGTAGCCTCGACCAAACTCCTCAATTCCTTCGACGAGACCCTCGCCGCAGCAGCCGCGGATATTTCTTATCCTTCCCTTAACCCCACTAGAAAGAATTGAAGTGGCTTCGTCTACACTCAAGAAGAAGACGTCATACTCTCAACCTCGTATACAAAGTTTTCAATGAATGTTGTCCCCGCTACTTTAATAATTACTTTACAAACCTCAACAATTCACAAGTGCTAGAAACTCGTCCCTCTGGCAAACTTACGATACCAATTCAAAGAACTGAAATTCGCTGGAAACCTTTCTGGTCCTCGGAGTAAAATACTGGAATGAACTTACTCATCCCAAATCAAAACAGTTATCTTTCGCTTTATGCAAGCGTGAGATCTCTGAAAGGCTCTTTAGATCTGAGCATCAGATATCTCGTTAACTCTTGCAGTCATTCCTTCTTCCTCTTCTGTTACGCTTATATTACTCTAGGGGATGGACGACAGTAAGCCAATAGAACTCTTTCCTTCTATTAATTAAATGAATTGTTATGAATACATCTACCGTATTTCCTTTTCTCTTTCTCTTTATTTTCAGGCTTCTTTCTCTCTCATCAAAGAAAAAAGGTGGTCAATTTCGATAACGAGGATTACGTGAAGACCCGACATGAATATCGCCCATTCAACGAGTGCCTCCGACTGAATTAATGACCATTAGCTATAAGATGAACTTACTTTTTGGAGTTGATCATGTTCTTCTCCTTCTTTAATTAAACTAGCGAACTATTGTTATCATTAGATGTGTAATTTCCTTTTTACGTAACTTTTAAACCTACATTTTCTACATGTTATAGTTTGTAATTCGATTTTCATTTTCTTTTCTCATTTTCGATTACATGCTATTTTAACTTATTGTTTCATGCGTATATTGTCTTTATATGCATTTTCCATCTTCTCTCGGTTCCCCCCCCCCTTCTCTGTAGGTGTTCTCCCACAATGTGTATCATGTTTGTCAACCTTCCGTTGCAAAGGTTTTATTATAATTATTCCTTTAACGGATATAGGAGGCCCCAATTACACCCGTTTTAATAATTTGGACCATCACAGACACAAAAGACGAACACACATGACCATTCCCTAACCGGAAAAATTCGACTAGTCGGAATTCGAACCCGGGACCTTGGCGTTGGAGCGCTAGCGTGCTAACACGCTAACCACTACGTAATATAATGTAATAAACCCCGCACGCTAACACTCCGCGGTGGCGTGCTGCCACGCTATCCACTCGGCCACCGCGGCCGGTACAAACGGCTGGTATAAAGGCCCTATTTATTTATCTATCTGTCTTCCCTTGCGGCTGATGCCGCAGAATTCCTCCCTTCTATTTGCTCGTTAGGCTCACGCCTCCTCCAGCGAAATCTATCATCAAACATCCTCAGAAAATTACCTCCGACGCGCCAGGAACGACAGCCTACCTTGTAACGTCCATTAAAATGTATATACTAATGAATATTAAATGAATAAACGAATTGAAGAGGTGGACTAAGTGATTAACTTTTAACTGAAAAGGGAATAAAGAAAATATTCTTTTTTAAGCATTCATAACAAAAAAGAAAAATCGATTAGGCTGTCTTCTCAATCACTAATGAAAGAATGATGGAGAAGAGAAATAATCGATAAAGACTTTAGTTCCATTACGAGCGTTAGATGAGTGTTAGTGTTTAGGATAGTTATCGTGAGGGAATGCGGCGATTAGAGGTTAGGAAAGGACAGATTTAAAAGCTGCAAATAAGGAATCATTGGATTGTTAATTCTTCGTGATGAACTAATTAAGTACTTAAACACTATAAAACTATGTAACAATTATAGCTATAGGTATACGCAATGAATATAAGGGAAAGGGAGGGAACGGTCACATTGCAAGTTATGGCGTAAGCCGTAAAACCTCAGTTCATAATTTGGTGAATATAATGCTTAAGAGGTAAAATGCTCCGCGAGAAAAAGTAATGAAGAAGAAGCGTTTTAAAGATATATAATCCGTCTCTCACAGCAGCGATACTGTACATTTTCTACACTTTCATCATCTGTTAATATATTCTTTTAATGAGCGATTACTTAAAACTAAACTCAGTCAATTTGTTTACGTCATTATACAAATTGTTCCCACTGAGTAAAATAATGGCTTGATATTTTTTATTTCACCACTTAACCTTTCACTAAACTTTCATAAAGAAAGAGGTTCTTTCTTTATGAAATTACATCGAAATTTTTTTCTTTTGATGAATGTGATCTTCCAACAACTATTTTTATCCCTGTTGCGGAAAAACTTATTTCGAATCGTATTCAGTCTAAATATATGTACGTATATATTTTGTCTAATCTTAGCATTAACCTTAGGTCATAATTAATATTGTGCAGAAAATCTATCCAGATTATTTCCAAATTTTTATTATGTTTCGCCATTTTGGTGAGTTATTTCATGCCCCTTCCGTTATGGATGTTTTTCTGCAGCTTTTCAGAGAACATTCTCCTTGAACCCTAAAATGGGGAGATTTTTTCCCTAAAAATGCCTTCCCTGTGTGATATTAATATTGAACTCGATGCAATAACAGCAAGCGAGGTTAAATGGAAGAAAGTTCCCCTAGGGTCTAACCTTGTCGATTGGGTCATATAATAATAATCCCCCTGCCACACGCCGAAAGGCAGCTTGCAGGGTATTTATGTGGATGCAATAATAATCAAGGACTCACTCATTTATTGACTGAAAACTCGCGGTACACCGAGCCACAAGTCCATTGTTTTCAATTTATTTCTAATTGAAACGAAGAGAACTTCAAGTATAGATGTAAGGAAAGAATTTGGAACAAGTCTGTGAATAAATAAGAGGTTTAGAGCACTCTTAAAGCCTCTTCTGTCAGTCGTCCGTACCTGAAGCAGAGACCAGTCTGGAAACAACTTGAAGTCCTGAGGCCTCCGGACAGTCATGTGGATAACGCGTTCGACTTTGCTGAAAGCAGTGGAGGGTTCGATTCTCGGTGAGGACTCACGAGCGAAATGACCTTAGTTGTCAAAGCACTTTTTAAAATAACCACTACTATTGGAAGTCCTGGATTAACGAAAATTCTATAAATCATGAGTTCAAGTTGTTTCCAAAACTGGTCTCGGCGGGAAAGCTCGGCACTCAACGAAAACTGCTTTAGTTAATATTGTTTTATGTTTTGAACTTCTAACAAAGTGTAGAGTATTTATAACAGCGTTTAAAAGACAAGGAGAACAGAAGTCGCCGTATCCGGAATATTATTTAACAGATCTCAGGCAACCATGAACTCGCACTCTCAACATACACATCATAGGCACAACTACACAGTGATTTACTTTACTATAGTTTACTATCCGGGAGCCCTTATGGGAAGTTATACAATGTGAATTTCTTTGTAAATTTCATGTGATAGCCTTCTATGTAAACATTTGTGTAAACTTAAGATATTCGCTTTTATGTTATGTAAATGTTGTAATGTAATTCACCCAAAAATGTATTTTAATTTTTAATTTTAAAGATTTAGATAATTACTGGAGAAGGGTTTTTAACTTCTAAGATCACTCTTCAACTGTACAACAATGAAATTAAATGGTAGCTTGGTTAACGACGGTAATCCGTTCCATGATTGTCGTCGTTAACCAAAACCGTCTTTATCCAAGGCGCGATTTTCCACAACCATAATGCGTCAAATATGGCAATAAAACTCATTAAATCGTCATTAAAATGTGGTAAATATAATTTATACAATTATATTTGATACCGCAACAAAAGAATTACCATTAATGAAATGAGTAATATTAAGAGAAGTTTTTCATTGCCGATCTTCACTAGAAGGCGTCATAAACCAAAGCCTATTTCGTTACCCGAGACAACTTTTTATTACAATCATACGTAGTTAACTAAGGCCGTCGCTAACCAAGGTATCCTTGAACTTCTAAATATTTTACGAAAGCTAACATAACTGTATATCACTGAGACCAGGACAATACTATTAATACTGAATGGAATCACTTTTCAACCGATTTTAAATTCAATAAGTCAAATAAAATACATTGATTCGATAAACTTCATTGGGTAATCGTAACTCACTGCAACTATCACCTTCAGTCTGGTGCTAAGCGAAAGTCAATACAAGGGAAGGGGTCAAGGCAGAAGGGATCGCCCGGAACCACACGTTTTTTTTCCGCTTCTGTGAAATGGCTGGACCAATAATAGATATACGATGACGTCGTCTTCGGTTCAGTGATTCCAGTGTCAAAGAAACCTCTGAGATAAACGTAATCCTATGAAGAGATGGTCCAAATAGAATGCGAAATCGATCACAACGAAAATACGCTCTGCTGCCTTAACGTTTAAGCCATATACATCGAGGGTCGGCTATAAAATAAACGGACTGAATTTTTATGTTCAGAAACTTATCGTGTTCAATATACATCCTTCCTCGATCCCTGCACCGCTCTGCATGAACATTCCATTTCTGGAAGCAATGATGTACATGATCCTCTGATGGGTTCGTCATTATCTCCATCGCTTTTTCATTCTCTGCTTTCACAGACCCAAAACATGTTCCTTTCAACATACTCTTAGCTTTTTTTGTTTCTTAGAGTCACATGGAACAAGGTCAAGCGAATAGGTTTGGATATTCCTCACAGGAATTCTACTTTTGGCCAAAAACTTCTTGATTGACACCGCATTGTGCGCTGGCACACTATCTTGGTGAATGGTCCATGAATGATATTCCCACATGACATGTATTTCCTGCGAGCAATAGTTGCTGAAGAGTTTTTGTCAATGTTTACGAACTCCTTCACTTCTCTTATTCTCAGACGACTTTCTAAATTAATCTTTCAGACTTCACAATATTTTCAAAGTTTCATGCTCTTCATAGACAACCTAGACGTGAGTATTCTGCAACGTCTTATACAACCCCTTAAAATATTTTAACTCACCACAAAACCTTAGTGATAAACATCCGTTATCTTAATTTTCTTGCGACATATATAATATTTTTGTGCCAGAGTTCCCGATTTAGTTTCCGATATAGCTCATTAAGACGTTGCTCCGCACTGACAGTAAGCATTTTTCCGACGCAGAAAATATAAAATGCTCTTCAAACAAGTGCCCTAATGCCCTGTTTATGCCAAAGATTTGTCATACGATTTTTCTCCTAGGACAATAGGGAGATGTAGAGAGAAGTTGAACCTCTGTCTGCTCGTTACTTTTCAATTAGCCATCAAATATGTCCGATAAATTATATTCTCTTTCCTTGGAATCTCTCTCTGCCAATCGAACAAAACATGACCTATCCTCCTTATATTCACCGCAAAATTCCATTTTTGAATCTCCTCTCTTAACTTCTCAACTATCATATTCCTTATAGAATTAGCCGTTTAACATCTCTACTACATCATATCACACCTAGACTCTCTCTTATTAAGCGTTCCCTTTTCTTTCGCCTCCCTTCTTTGCTGAGTTCTATTCCTCTTCTGTTATTCCTAGTTCTATTGAAACTTTTCCTTGTCTAAAGGAACATATAGAAAATTAGGTTTAGCTCACGTTAGATCATTGTAATTGCTGCCCCTACTTTCTTCTATCATTCTTTTGTTGATTATTTTCTATTGTTCCATTTTTCTGTCACTGTTTTGTTGTTACACTTTCACTGTAAATGGCATTTCTCTACTTTAAACGATAAATAAAAACTGCATGGTACATACATCGTTGTGTGTAACCGGGGCTTAAGAGAACATAAATCAAAATGGCAGAGATGGTAGACAAGCATGCAATAACAGCGGTCTACAATTGTCAATCACACAACAAATATCACACTGTAAACGAAAATTAGCCCGGTTATTATTTACCTAATCCTCTATACACAACCGAAGTGACAACATATGTTACCATTAACAGAGTAGATTCTTACAACGGAACCTATACTTTCTTCTTTCGTTCCTTAATATTCTTTCCATACCTCAGCAGTTTTCGTATTACCACAGCAACACGAAAGAAATAAAGGAGAAAACGTCTGCCGAAGCTGGGAGTCGAAACCGGATCTCCCACTTACAGAGTGTAGAGTGAAATGCAGCCTCATGTCCTCAGAAATCAGTTGTGGCTTAATCAGTCGTCCAACCAACTTAATTGGACACAACAGACGCCCAACAAATGAAAGATCTGGATTCGAGTCTCGGTTGCAACAGAATTTTCTAAATCCTTCTCTAAATTAAAGCACGAGAATCAAGTGTTTCTCATCGCCAATTAAAAACCATGAAAAAGAAAGACAAAAGTAAACGAAAGTATATTCCTCTATTTTTCTCTCTCTTTCCAACCTGTACCAAAAGACAAAAAAAAGGGCTACACCAAAAACGTTACGTCCCTTCCTCCAACAACCTCCTACGGCATATTTTTCGATTCAGAAGGAACATAATTTTCAGTCTCGTAAATATTAACCTCGCTGAATGCGCGTTTGGCGAACTGTTTACTTTCTCCTACAATTCACTCCTCAAGAAAAAGAGGAAACTTTCCGAGATTAATAACGCACACTCCATTTTCTTAACGTGCAACACATTACGTAAAATAATAATGTTTCTCCGGAAACATCTTATAGGACACCAGAAACGCACACAGATGTTTTTGCCGACAAATTTCAATGAGATATCCACTAATATGGATGCTTTTTGCGAAATTCTATTCCGCGGCGACTGCGATTTGTAGAGGAGAAAAGAAATAAGAGGATGACAAGGCTGTTCAAAGGTAATAAAAAGGAAGAGGCGGAGTAATACGATGGGGGCCGAGATGAATGGAGGAAGGCGAAGGGAATTTGAATGAGAATCGAGGTTAGGGCAGAGCGCAGATGGAGACCAACTTCTGGAGTCGGGTTATTGCTGTATTTTTCATGCCTCCCATGTACTGGGGGAGCGGAATATAAAAAGACATGGAGTTATTAGATTCTTCACGAGTGCAGCCAGACATTTCAAAACGGGATCTTTTTCAATATTGGAAAATTAACGCCCTCGATGAGTAGAAGGGGTGAATGCAAATGAGTTGAGAAACGATTTGGCTTTCGTACCTCTCGGATAATCACTTACCGATAACAAGAAGTGATGGAGTTTCAGACCAAAAAAGAGAGAGTCGGGGAAGTAATATAAAATCCTAAATCCTCCTCTTGACTTTAAGGAACGATTAAACTGTAATTGATGCACTCGTTAACTGTGTGGGTGACTATGACAGTGGTATTTAATTTTTTTATTTACTTTTATTCCCCAATGACAACACAATCATCCATTTGCTGTAAAATCACAGTTTTAGAAGTAATAACAGGAACAACAGACGAACACAGCAACCGTACCAGAGAAATCCAACCATCTGGGACTCGAACCCGGGACCTTGGGGTTAGAGCGCTAGAGAGATAACCACTACGGCATCGCAACTAGTGGTTTGTTATTTACGAATAGGAATTTAATTATGTAGTAGTGAAATAATGACTTAATTTCTCACGAGTATTAAATCTAAAAGTATTAAATATTAACAGAATATTAGTCAATCTTGTCAAGCGT
>KZ308171.1:500100-518135 GCA_000376725.2 Ladona fulva
AACAAGATGGATGGTACTTAACGCTCCCGCGGTCAGGATTCACAGCTTCGAAGGTCTCCTGTAGAAATTGCTGAAAAAGAAGCACTAATAACACACGCTATCACTATTGCACTATCAATAAACTTTAAGCGAAGCACTAAATAATACTAAATACTATGTACTAGAGGAGTACACTAAGAGAAAAAACAGAAAACGGCTGAAACTAAACGGGGATTGCAGGTAGGACGTCTGCACAGCAGGAGATCTCAAGAGAGAGCAAGGGCACGTCTGTCCCTCACGGCAGCTAGGCCAAGCACTCTGAATCGTTTAGTGAGTTTTGATGGTGAAGATGCCAGACTGGCTGTATATAATTGATGATCGGAAGTGCACAGCTGAATTGGTCATATTGATATGTTTTATTCACATGCACATGAGCTAGATGTTATGTATGCCTTGTATAACCACCAAGAGGCCCTAATCTTGCCAATGAACAGATAAATGATGATAATGAAAATATATGCTTATGTCTTTGCCACTTAGCCTGCGGTCTAACTGCTCGGTCATTTATTTTTGAATCAGAAAATATTCTTAACGACGGCAATTCGAATTGTACGTTAAATCAAAATTCAATGGAAGGACACTTCAGTCTACCATCTTCTTAAAATGAAACAACTATACGAGTACAAGAAAAAAGAAAGTATACCACCAGCAATCCCCATTAAAACCAATTATACGATAAAGAAAATGCTAAGGTAAAGGAAAATAACAATTATATATAGCCGCTATACGGATGACATGGAAACGAAATATTTATGGAACAATAAAAATATTTTTCGATAAAATCGACGCAAACGTCACTTAGTGGAACTCCGTCCTAGGTGAAGAGGAAAATAACTAAGCAAAATTCCGCACAAAATAATATTTCACAGAAATTAATATTTCACAGAAAATAATATTTCTCAGGAAATCACTCATTGTCAGAAAAATTCCGCAGGAAGTGGTATTTCTTGTGGAATTTTGCCTATTTAATTTCCTTCTCTTCTATTAATCAATAAGTTGGTAAAACTGACGTTCAAAGGTTCAAAATCAGAAACGGTAACAAGACCCTTTGAGTCAAAGAATGGCTTATCAGGTGTTTTTTATATTTATAGCAAGATAAATGGAAACAAATTAAGTAATCAAGATATATACATTCTCCTTTAGAAAACAGCAGAAATTATAAGGTAGAAAAATAGCGGAAAACAGTCAAAACTTGGATGGAAATACTTTAAACATGATACATCTACCTCTACATTTTGTAAATGTTCTTATTCCTTTTCCTTAGGCTATAGAAATAATTCTCTTTAATTTAAAATTTAGTTATTACAATTAGTAGATTTTTTATGTTTTTTTACCTTTCTTTTGGGCGTTTTCCTGTTGTGGAATCTTTTTCCGTAAGCTCTTGACTATTTTTTTAATCCACACACAGTTTTTTTTTATTTCTCTTCTTTACTGCTCTAGCCTTTCCTTTTATTAAAGTAAAATAAGTTATTTAATAGAGAGGAATAGTCCTAATCCCGCCAGCAATAAATACGTTTCTATTCTATTCTACATTATTAACCTGCAAGCCGCATTCCGGTATGTGGCCGATATTTTAAAGACTTGTACGAATTAAACAGTGCGATATATAAGAGTCAAATAACTGATCTCCTCCCATCTCTTTTTCCTGAAATAACCATGTAAGCATCGACAGCTCTTTGAAACACGGAGAGAATTCGGTTGGGACGAAAAGAAAAAGGGCAAGAGATGCTCGCTTGGGAAACGAAGGAAATAAAAGGGGAGTGGTCATTCGGAGAAGAGTAAAAGGCCACTGAATGCGTAAAAGGAGGTCATTGGAGAGAAGGAATGTCAAATTGGAGTGGACGGCTACGAGTGGAGGAAATATTTGGTGGCACTTACTCCTTTACGGCATGCAAACAGTAATGACCTTAACTGTAGAACCGATAAATTCAGCAGAATAAAGAGGCCTTTGCGATAAAGAAATTACCTCTCTATAACTGTAAATATTAGGTGGGTAAATTTTTGTGAAGTTGCTTTGAAGAGAACATTTGAATCTATTAACTCAATTGCCACATTTTAAGCAGATTATTGCACTCGTTAAACTTTCATAATACTTTTAAATCAATGCTGAGGAAACTTTACCTTCTGTCCCTTGCAATACAGTTATTTTTTAATAAATTTCTTGATGATGATAGTAATCTGAAATTTTTTTCGATGTGTCATTTCTTGTTTGAAAATGATGTAATACAAATAGAAAATAGGATGAACTATAATTAACCGTGATAAGAATGTTGGTGAGTGCCGATAAATCCATCAAATCATAGATGATATTCTGTGTAGAGAAGTAAGAAATCTGCGTATTTTCAATCATTGTGGCCAAGTAAGTATCACAGTAAACTAACATAAAACACATATAAATGAGATAATGAATTTGGAATTTCATCCTATCAATATTTTTATGCGACATTAACAGATTTTCCCAAGAAAGCTTTCTTCATATTACTATTATCAACCGTTTATCTTTTTGTAGGACCAATTTCAAAATAATTACTTTGCACCGATAATAATGATTAAAAATTACATTTATCAACAACAAAACACCAATCTCCTTCATTCTCTAAATAAGGAGGAAATTTTGAACTTGGCGTAGAGTCATCAGAGATGACATAGCTTCAGTTTGTTCGCCAAATGTATATATCAAAGCTTATAATTGGTTTCCGTTTACAGAGTGTTTGTAAACAGTCTGCTTAGTTCGTTTAATGCTCACGAATGGTCGCTTTGTTTGTTTTCATCAACTATTTCAACGAAACATGACAAAGTATACCGTCTATATTATTCGTAAACAGTCACTGGCCCGAGTGGCTACAGCAGCGATTCTTACACCTGGGTCTGTGGTCTCCTGGGGTCTCTCAAAATAATCCAAGGGGGTCCAAAAGAATTAATATTTGTATAATGTAATGTAGTGTTCAACTTGGTTATCTTCCAGTAATTTAGTTCAATTTGTCTGTTAATTAAATCGATTAAAGCATAATAACACTAAACTTTTCGCGATTAAATGTATCTACTAAACAGTACTTAAAAATCTAAGTAAAATCCCAATATATGTGCAAAAGTACAAACTTTTGAGGGCCCGCGAAACAAAATAATGAGCAAAAGGTGATCGGTCCTACTGAAGTCTACTAAAATTTGAGAACTAGGATATAGAAACGAGTTTTTGAACAAATCTTCGTAAATCTTAAAATTACGTAGTAGGAAGCTGGATTTTTCGACCTTCGCTATAATCATTGCATTGATTTTCTTTCAACTCATTTACTGGATCCATTTTTCCTACTAACTAAAGTTTATTCAAGCAAGTTAATGAAGTCAAGTAACTTCTTTCTTTATATTATCCTGAAAATACACCATATTTACTCAATATAGATGCTTATCGTCCAGTCTCCATATGTATAGTAATGAATATCTGCTGATGTAACTAATGAAATCTTGCTTTATTATTACATGGACTTGTGTATTACTATGTGTTTGCACTTTTGTACGAGGATTGTTTGTTTCTAGCATTTCCATTTAGCGCACGCGAGACGTTGCTACCGGGTCATCCTTCCATTTAAAATGCAACTTACAATTATAATAGCATCCGTGAGTTCAGCGATGTCGAACAGCATAGCATAAAATTTATTACTCAAAATTTATTTCAGTATTTTTTCATCCGTGGTATTTTAAAGACATGATACGAAGAATCTATACCTGTAACCGAACCTAATCTCAATTTAAGAAATTTTAAAGAAAAGTGAAGTCAGAAAAATCATAAAAATCGTTACTTTATGTATTTATTTAACAAAGAAGCATTACTGTGCAATGAAATAAAACGAGAACCTAATAGTTTCATCGTAATAAATTACACTTCATCCTACCGTAATAAGATTTCGACATTTTCGGTTGTAGTAAATACTTCTTAGTAAAAACCGAGGCATCTAGGAAATGGCGTAGGAAAAACCAACTGAGGAATATGTCCTAAATAAACTTATCTCAGAATAGCAATAATCTTAATGGCTTTCCTTAATACCTTAATAATAATTGAAAATATTATTATATCGTGAAATATAGAATTAAAATGTATTAACCGTGTAATAACTTCGCTATTAGTTGTTCGTTGTCACTCCTTACTATCTAACATAAAAAAATCGAGAACAATATTGTTAAAGGTCATTCAGATGAGTGGACGATCGCCCCGTTCTGGTTCGACGGATAAGTTTAATTTTTCATATATTCGTAAGATTATTTCAGAATTGATTATTTGAATACCAAGGATTCATCCGATTTTTATTGCTGAAAATATTCTTTGGAGGCTTTGTTACATGCCGGATGGCAAGGAATAAGGTCAATAATTTTCCTACGCAGTGATTTTCTGTTAAAACGCAAATTTCGATATTATTTACATGAACAAGAATTTCAGCAGTAAATGATATAAAGAACCGGAAGTCTCTCCAGCAATTTTATACTAAATATTTATTTGAATCAAAGAAAAAAATTCTCTGAAAAACCCTTGCCTTTTTCGTACATGAAAAAACACAGAAACATCTCGGGACAAGCTGAAGGGATAACCCGCACGTGTATCTCGCAAATGATGGGAACGCAAGAGTATGAAATGTACAAATCGTCATCGTAAGAGACGCGTAACAAATAACAACCGAGGACTTGGATAACAAACGATGGCAGATACAGAAAAACACCTTATCTATAACTCGGAGAGTCAGGGAAGTGGAACGGAGGGCGTTGGTGTCCGCTTTTCTTGGAAGAGGAGAGCTGATGGATCAGTTACGAAGAGGGCGAGGGTAAGAATGGACAAAATTAAGAGATGTTCGTCCTGGAGATCATTTTGCAGCACGGTGAAGACGGCTCCGGGGAGAGACGAAAAGTAATGCCCTCCCTGCACCTCCCCTCACCCCCTGCCACACGCCATTTGGCGGCTCGCGGGGTAAGTTTCTAAATCTAATGGGAGAAGGTGGCGCTTGGAAGTTGCGCAAGATAGAAGAGGTAAGGAATGCGGTGAAGACGACACCGCACCTTTACGATAACGCCTCCGCGAAACGGAGGGTGCGAAATAAGGGCACTCAAGGGGAGGAATAAGTCACGTGGTGGGATGGTTTGGTAGTGTAAAATATGGCGCGCTGCGTCGCGATGATGGAAAATGTTAGGGAGATAAGAGTGGGGCACATTCTCCTAAAAACGCGGCGGAAGGTTATACGAGATGTGACGCACACAAACGAATGATGGAAATCGACTTATGAGGAAATATTCCACGAGCAGAAAAGAGCATACTCAATCTCGAAACGTATTACATCACATTGAAGAGAAAATGAAGTGGTATCTGGAAAAGCTATTTACCATGTAAATTACCTGATGATGGCTGCAAGGCCGAAACCGGTCGAATAATAAAATCGAGAGGAAAATACGAAGTTCATTTTTCTCATTTATTACCACGTGATATCATCACATCATTTGATCTTTTTAACTGGTTTTTCGTAACAAATCTATTACTGTTGCCATAATTGGTAAACCTGGTTCTGAGCTTGTTTATTTTTAGTTAATTTGGCCGGAAATTGACGGGGAGATGAACATGACGCCTTTAATACTTAATGAAAACAGTCTTTCGCAAATCAAAAGCAACCCATTTTGATCAGCCATAATTTATGTATTATAGGTAACACCTAATTAAGTTGGGGTTGGATTGGGTTGGTTATCGTTAAAAAAAAGCATGTTCTACTATCTCTTTGTCAAATTAGGACTAATAATTAAGCCTGCTAAAATACAGGGTTGCCCAATAATTATTCAATTACTGTCTGCCTTTAAATTACTCAGCTCTGAGAAAGGGTTCAACGTATTTTGTTAATAAAATTGCTGTCACAAAACGATATTTTAGTATAACATATCATCTATCATTCCAAAGATTATTTTTCTTCAGTTTATCCTATTCAACTAGACTTTTAATTTCTAACTGAAACATTTACGTACCCTTAACAGTTTTTCACAGTTACACCTAATTTTAAATACGTTTCTGCAATTTGTGGTCAATTAACCTATTCATTCGGTCAATATATCTTCTCCATCAAGTTATTTGGCACAGTTTTAAATCACACACAACCGATAGAAACACCGAATAATTCAGGCACTAATCTTACTTACTCCTACTTACTAATATTTTCCTTTCTTTGATCGAACAGGTGGGGACTTTCTTTGTACACACCAGTAATCTACCTTGAGTTATATTTATGTCCCTTCATATTCCCTATTCAATGCCATTTCTTACGTTTCTTGGTAATGTACCTCACTCTTTATGTCATCTAACATCTTTTGCCTTTGTCTATCCCTTGCATTATACCCTTTATATATTTATAATTTACATTCTTCAGCAATCCCTCTCCTCTCAATATTTGACCCACTTTCTTACTTGTTATCATTAAATCGATCGTCGCATTTTCATTTCCTGGCACAGATTTTATTAATTAGATGCTATATAAACCACTGCGTTGATGTTTAAAAGCGGAGAGCTAAGTGATGAACCAGTGATGGCTGTCGACTTGACATTCCACTAACCTCCTCTTCCCTTTACCTCGATGTAACCGAAAGTGACAATTCCGCGTCGTAGTCTGATACGCCTCCGCCAAATAAAGCTCATGAAAGTTGGGACTTATCGGCGCGACAGAAGTTTTCGATCTCCCCCGGTTTACAGCCCGTCTTTCTTGGAACATTGCCAGCACGTGCGATAAAGCAGAACCCGAATAGCTAAGGCAAAGTCATCTCCGAAATTGTCTTTGGCTGAATTTTCAGCCAAAATCGAAATCCTTTGGCACAATCCGGTTTACCATATTAAAACTTCATCACATAAAGAATTATCCACAGTTTTGTATCTGTGGGGCTTTCTGTTATGATCTAAGGGGAACGTGAGAACGTCGCCTCTCAGTATCATATTTGAGAAAGCAGGCAGGAAATACTAATAATCATTATGCGAATATGTCTCCTTCTCAAATGTCACAATGTTCAGTATAGCGTCATAAGTTTGAGAACATAGATTCATGAGCTATCAGTAGAATAAAATATGAATAGAAATATATCATAGAAATCTTCAGAAATTCAACGAACAGATTATTTTCTCTACAGAAGAGTATGCATGCTTAGTATTTCTCTTGTTTTAAGAATATTTGCAAGAGAGGAATAAATAAAATAAAACGTAGTATCGTTCTTAAAGGACATGGGAATTATCCTAGTGATCATCAAATTTGTCTCAAGCCCATAGTGCTTTCGTAGCATTTAATACCATCTGGATATATAATAGCAAGTGTTATTTTCTTACCACATTAAAAATAGGCTACTTTCCATACAAAAGAAGATATTTAAACTAATCTCCGAAATTTATATGGCCTGGAAATAAGTCACTTCTGCTCCTCTTTAACAGAATTGTTGGAAACACTAACTTATTGATATTTATTTCGATCCAAATTTAGCAAACTATTTGAAGGGTCCTAATGAAAATACCATAAAATTGATAGTATGTTTTTATAAATTAAAAAATAAAACTTATTGGTTGTAACATAAACCGAGATCTTTCCTAAGAATCAATCAATATTCATTTCTCTATTTAAATTTCTTTACTAAATCTCAAGTACAGATAATAATTATTTCAATACATAAATTATGTATATATTTAGAAAATCGATAGAAATTCGAAAATAAAAGTGAAATTTTAGGCAGGAAAGACGCGCTCAAATTTCGACTATGTGATTTACTGACAAGCATTTAAGTTCATCGTTAAACATTCTAAACACCTTTACTGGGAACTCAGGGGAGTTCAAGTAGGATTTCCTACCTTAAGCCAAGCTATTTCAGGTTGCACGTGATCTCATTTATAAATCTCGCGAGTCCCGGCGGGGAAGCTCATTCCCCGCTCGAAAAACAATGCAACGAACGATAAACAGAGAGAGGGAAGAAGTTTGGTGGAAGACCTTGAGTATGTACTGCAGAAAGGGAAGGCAGGAGAGGGTGCTAAGGCGGTCGCCGAGATACGAGGATCGGTTTCGTGTCGTTGCTTGCTGGGAAAGTGTGATGAGAAACGAAGGAGTGGAAATGGAGTGTTCTCGGGATCATTCTGTGGCCGTAACGGAGGTGGTAGAGGAAGTGTTGGATGGAGACGGGCCTTGGGAACATCGGCGCGTGACAAGTGAAAAGCGCGATGCGTTACGCCCTTCTCGTTACGACCGTTTTATCTTCGTGCTTAGCGCAGTCGCCCCTCAATAACTCACCACCGTTCCTTTGTTCGCTAAAGGGAAACGCCGCGATATTTCCATAACGCGCCGCGAGATATCGCTAATAAAAATTATACTACGTATTCAAAATGGCGGGCTCTTAAAAGGTTGAATAACGAATGCAAATTCCGTCGCCTTCATGAATGTTAACGAATTCTGTGGCTCAGAGCTAAAATTTTGGTACTTTCTGATCTCTATGACTTCACATATTCCTCTACTTTCACGACGCTAAACGCGTTTTAACTTCGTTCCAGAGAGCATTAGTTGGTTTCTGAATCAACTTAAAAACAAATTATAACTCGCATATATTTAATCTATTTGCTGCATATAGATGGCATGATAATAGCCTAAAACTATGTTCCACTTGTAATACGCCGCGGAACATTAGTGTGCCGCAAACAGGCTCACAGTTTGCCGCATTATTCCAAAGGCTCCACTGTTACATCTTATATACATTCCATTCTACGATTAACTTTATCTCTTAACGAGATTTAGTAATTAAAAAGTTTATTATTGTTCTTTCTTTGTCTTCTATTTGAATATAGACAAAAAACTAAATTATGATAGTAATAACAACGTTTCTATTGAAGGACGAGTGAGACTTTTTAAACAAATAAGATAAGTAATTCGTATTTTCTTTAAAATGCATTAAACACGACCGGTTTCGACCATAACGATCATCCTCAGGTGCACTACATAAGGGAGAATATAAATAAATAAAATTCTTTTCCATGTACGTAATGAACATGATGATGACCGTTTAGGTCGATACCGGTCGTGTTTCATAAATTTTATGGAAAATACGAAGTACTTTTCTGATATGTTTTAGATGGCGTTCCACAATGTTACGCCAGAACACTTTAAGTTTTGAGACTTCCATGTATCTTCAAGTAACCGCGAAATTCAAGTAATATAGAAAAGCGCCGTGGTGGAAAAATAGGGATTCGATGATGAACACATCATAATCAAAATAACAGTTATTATTTCATAATTACGATAGCCCACATTAATTATAAAAATACTGGTACATACATAAAAAAAAGCAAAGGTTAAAATATGCCTGATCTCTTCACTAGTAATCTCTTCTTAACAGTTCTAATACGCAAGAGTGAACAGACGATGATTTCCTATTACATGAATTAATGAATAAATGGAGAAGATGAAACCAGCAAACCATTCATCATTGTCCTTTTACAAGCAATGTCGTAAGAATTTACCATCGTAAATAGCACTATACAAAGATATTAATGTCAGTGAACGGAGGATGAGGAAGCTCTAAGAAAACTCAACATTTCATTTAAAAATTTTATGTAAACGTTTCTTCTCAGATTTTAATTGGTTACCCCTAGGTAAACTCACCTCAAACTGTTATCGATAAATGTTAATACTGTATTCATAGCAATATTAAGCTGTTCACAAAAGCCACATTTCGACTAAAAAATTCCACAATAAAAACTAACATAGAAACAAAAATGTTTCGTTTCTAAAAGGGATACGAAATAGGAATTAGTATTACCATTCTGGCACACCTACCCCTACTCTTCCCAACATTACCACCTCCGCGGCGCTTACTCATTAACTCAGGGTTCTAGGCACACTAAACCACTCCTTTGCAAGCTAGAGTAACAATATGAGCACATGAATAAGGCAACGAGAAAATAATGGTAAATTTTAACATTTAAAAGAAAAATCTCAGTAAAACATCAAGAACAATCGAAACACTGAGATCGGCATATCTTTGAATATCTTTGAATGAAATGAGGCTTACTAGGCAAGATGAGGAGTGAGGTAGTTTGCCCAGGCTTTCCTCAGAGCCAGAATGCTTTAAATGGAGCAAGCCCACGTTAGTGAAGCACAGTAACTCCACGAGTGACACTTTTCGTAATATTAAATAAGGAGAAACGTTCATTAATGCTATTATTCTGCACCTAAGTCATGCACCAGTAGTTTTTATATCATCACAGCCATGAACAAGACTAAGAAAAGAGTAAATAAAAGATAAATTTTTCTCTGTCCCGTACCAAAAGACAAATGATAAATATTTAATTTGTCAATACATAGTAGCGGGCCAAAACAAGGTAAAATAACAATAGAATTCCATAGTTAAGTCTTTTATGAAACTGGTTACTGCAAATCGGACGGGAAGCGTTGCCCTAAGACTGGAAAGCTTATTCAGAATCTAACTAAACCTTTTAAAACTATATAAATTCGAAACCTTCATTCGCCTATTCCGTATTTTCCCATCGGATTCTCATTTTCATCCAAAACGATTTCGCTCAGCCTTTTACCTTTGAGAAGATTGCTTTTTCCGCGAAATCGGATTACACAGGCCGCATGACTCTGAACGACACATTGTGATTATACAGCCACTGCAGCTCTAGCGGCGAGACTTTCCGCGCCGGAAGATAGAGGATTGGGGCGCATTTAACCGCTTTCCTCGCTTCCGCCGTTGAATACGCCCGAAGAAGCGGTCGTAACTTTTTACGCTGCCATTGAACGAGTAATCACCCACAGAGTTCCGATGCTGCAGGAAGGAAGTTTTCCCTGAAAACCGCCTCTACACCCGAAAATGACTCTTTGAGAGTTATTTGCATTATTCACGTTCAAATATGAGCGCATTCCGCATTTATGGAATTCAAAATGCGCGCTAAACATGACTTAAAACTAACACTTTGCATCGGGGAACATTACAAACAAAGTTGGTTGAATTTGAAGGAAGGAATCTTGCATTTCCTAAATGGAAAATCTGCGTAAATAACTACTAAGGCTTATTATTCCATTAGCTAATTTCTCTATTGCCGCATCAAACGTTTTATGCTCTGTAAATATTTAAAGCCTACCAAAGATAACATGGAGAGAAAATTAGGAATTTAAGTAATGATTAGACCATGGCAAAAATATAAGCGTAAGTTAAAATTCAGCATAACTAATAATTCTTTTTTTATTATTATTTTACTCTTAAAACGAGATTGAGCCAAGATGACCTCTCTTTCACCTGACCTCCAGAGATATTATATGATAATTTTAACTATAACCAAAGAAACAATTTACCACAATTAACTTATCATGACGTGATATAGTCGAAGTCTTCAAAATGATTACAGCTATCTTCTGGGAAAAATAATGTTAATATTTAGCTGACAGATTTACGTGGATGGAGATTTGGAATTTCATGGAAAACACGATCAACTACCTCAAGGATCAAGGCCTTTGGAACCATTTCTCGAAGTAAGGCCATTCAGCCATTCAGATATCATTCAGGAAAATCATTTCGATCGGGAAAACAAAAATAAAAGCTAAACAAGCTAAAGAGAAAATTTTCCATTTTATCGCCACGTTAAGTGATAAAGCAGGCTGAACCATTGGACAGTTTGAGTGTCAGAATTTGCTTAAGATAGTGAAAAACGTGTAACACAAAGGGAAAGATTCCTGAAGTTGGCAATTAACCCTCCTCTGGTCTATACTTATATTAATTTTCTATTTTGATTTCGAAAGGACTCTAAACTGCTTCATAGCAACTAAACTCAAGAGGATGATTCACATTAAAGAATCATCTTTACCCCAATATATCCACATTTAGCCAACGTTTATATGATATCTAACTTTTTATAGTGACAAAATGAAATTTATTAGTGATTACTGATACCATATACACTAAAAATATAAATGAATCAAATTTACGTTATGAAATAAAGTTTTGTTAAATTGGACTCTAACAAGATTAGGAAGGGAGACAGGAAATGAGGAAAGTACGCACAAATAATGACCCCTGGGAGATATTAATAACCTCCAGAAATTATTAACTAATATGTCCATTAATTAACAAATAGATCATACTCCAAAAAGAATCAATAAAGTGCATTCCCTAAGCGCACTTCGCCATCAAAGAATTCATCACAAAGAATAATGAGATACAGTCAGGAAGCGTTTCAAGAATTTGAATTACCAAATATAGATGAATTTTTAAATACAAAAAATAAATAAGTCTAAATGTATAAACAAAAAATTAAATATATAAAAAAATAGTTATTTCATTCATTCAGAAATCAGGTACGAAGGGATTAAATTCTAAGAGAAATCGTCAACCGTACTAACGAACCATTAAAAATCGGAAGCATTTAAATGAGAGCAGGTTCAACCTCGCTGAGCGAATTTTTACCCACTCTAAATGACACATCTGACAGAATTTCAAAAAAAAGGAGAGCGTAAATTAACATATAACATAATGCATCACAATGGAACTGAAAAGGAAAACCACGTAGGACAGATGACAGATTCTGCCAAACCCCTTAACTTTTATATTCATGCAAAACATTTGCTATAATTATACAGAAAATAGACCGAAATATATTGATGATCTATAATATATCGATTATCGACATAATCGATAATAGATTATTATCGTGTGATGTTAGCCATCATTATTATCGTGCGTGATTATAAGTGAGAATAGTGTGAAAAACTTATGAATATTTCCAATTATTCGTTTGCAACGATGTTCGAATAATGACCGACGTTATTGAAAACACGCAAGTTTCCTTTTTGGTAGGAATTATGGAATGTGAGGAGAAACGGACAGCAAGAACAATCTGAGGGTTACTTTCACTTTGGTAATAACTAAAATTCAAGAGAATAGAACGACAGTGATTCCGCTGCACTGAACGTTGATGGAATCCAAATAGCGTTTGCATGAGGCTTCGTCGCGTGGCTATTTTACAAATATGCGAACGTATCCACAAAACCGTAGAGCTATGGCCAAAGTCAAGGCCAACAAAACCACAGCCACTGCACGGATGCGAACTCTAATTGATAATTCCCTCTTCTCCAAACTATTTACAGCTTCCTCTATTAGAACCGCTTGCTTATCAGATCGACATGAAAATCCCCGCTCAAAAGTAGCTGCGCTCTCGCGTTAGTGTATTTTAACTGTGTCAAATGATGCTCCTCCCAATCTGCATCCTTACAGATAAGGACCTGATGCATGACTATTTTCTGCATTACTTTGTGATATCCTCATTTCCGTGCGGTAATTTCCAACGTTGCATTTTCCATCGCAACTGGAGAATTCTAAGGAATGCAGGGCGCGAATTCTACGAAACAAAAACTAATTTTCGGCAATAAACTGTCAAATTTTGAATGATTTCGTATCCAAAATTGAAACAATTAGCATGTGCTACGTCACCTTCGGCGTCTTTAAATTGTTTTGCTCAACAATACGAAAATAATGTAAAAATTTCTATTTAAAATTAAAATCGCTTACATTTACTGCCGGCCTTGGATAAAGAGACAGAGATTTTCATGTGCGTCTACGTAAAAAAAAAGAAACACAATCATACCCGAGGATTTGAATTTGTGACACTCAACATGCCAAATATTACATTGTGTAAAATGATTTATATTAGTTTCATAAGAGTGAAATGTATGTATTTCAATTTTAAATTCAATTATGTAAACATTAAAATTTAGAATTTATTTAATGTTAACAGAAATATTTATACTATGTAAACGTATGAAACATTGTGTATCTCTTATATAATTTTAAAACTTTCTTCGATTTTCTATTTTATTTTTTACTTTCTACAATCGTTGATGTAAAATGTAGCAGGGTATTTGCCCGTAATAAGGATTATTACTATTATTACAGTAGGATTAGTAGTTGCACCTAAACATGAGCCTACAGTCGTTCTTAACAATAAACGAAAAATTCTAGTGAAATTCCTAAAATATTCTCGTTGAAATTGTCGAAAATCAATAAGGCAATGTGTTACATTTTCTAATGAAATACATCGACCATCATCAAAGATATTGCCGCTCGTTTAATAAAGAGGGATCTTCCGATGATTACAATTCTAATTTCAGAAACGTAATTGAACTGTATCGTAATATCGGACAAAACCGCAACAACTTTTGGCGGCCGACGAAAATCAACAGTAGCGTCCCCTCGCTCCGGCATCTGTTAAATCATTCCATTCAAAACTTCCCTAGCTTTGTTTTAATTGTAATAAGGTCAAGCCACAACCATCCGTTCGCTGAAATATTCTACCCTTTTCGCTTGGCGTTATTGAAGGGAGAGTTGAAATATTCAAGGATTCATGAATATTGATGATGTTTTCATAACCTTTAACTTCCGTACCGTTATTCCCGCTCAAAGTAAAACTGGATCGTCAGACACGTAGCTCTTCAGCATATCACAATGAGAAAGAAGTATTTCACGTCGCCTACCTTAGCAACCAACCCACTTAAGATGTATAATATATGGCTATAATTATAGTTAGGACCAAGAATGTATATATCATTATTATTCTGCATACATTACAGATGGACTACTAGTCCCGAGGTAACATCATCATAGCAATATTTTATATATCAATACATTAAAATACGATACAATGAGAGCACACTATATGAAATTATTACAATGTTACTAATTGAAGACAATGTTGAATTATTAAAATGTTATTGATTGGATATTACAGACTAAAACGTTATTAAAATGTTATTGAAAATATGTCATCTTGCCAAANTTACAACTAATACATTTCCTATAAAATCTAAAATATATTTTTTACTAATTTACTTCTGTTTACAATTGATCCTATATATATAATCTTAGGGGAGTGAACATTTAGTTTTCTCCCTAAGTCGAAAGTAAAGACATAAGAAATACAAATCCCCATTTCTCTCAATACAAAAATACACCTCAGATAAAATACAAATACCATATCTTTACATCTATTATTTCCCATCCAATAGATGATTATCCAAACATTAAAAGAATTTCTAGTCAAATTAAAAATAATTATATTAGTGCTAATATTTTACACCTGTTTCTGAATTCCTTTACAGTTTTTGGTAAGGGCTTAAGTAATATAGTTAATATACAAGTTAGATCACACACACATAATTAGACCCATCATTAATCTGAGTAAGAATCCATTGTCTACCCTACCAGAACATGATATGATATATAAGCTCAATGGATAGAGCAACCAACCGGCAATTGAGAGACCCGGGTTCGAGTCCCGGTCCCGTCAGACATTTTTAATGTCGTTTCTCTTTGAGATTTTTCCTAGGTGCACGCCTTATCGTGCCAAGTCATCTAAACCAGATTCCTAACCTGAGTAAGGTACGAGCGCATCTTCATATTATATTCTTAAAGAAAAACTTACTTAGCGACACCTGTGCGATAAACCTCGTCGTCCGCTAAGTAGTAGTAGTAGTATTGTTAAAAGTGCTTCGACAGCTTAGGTCATTTCGCACGTAGGCCCCCACCGGGAATCGAACCCGGGACCGCTTTCATCGAAGCTGAACGTCCGCTAAGATCAGAACTGTTGTTTTACTGTTCTTTTTCACAATGAACGTACTTTCTACTAAAGTTTCTTCTTAAATATCCAATTCAAGAAATTTTTCGTACAGCAAGATAGGTTTAAATTATGTACTATTCATACACCGCAATTACCTAAATTTTTTAACCGATCACAGAATAATCTCTAAAATTAAATTGGTTCCCGCACTTCTTCGATATTGAGGAACACTCATCTTATTGAAAGACTTTCAAAAAGTGTATAAACATCCGTACATCGAAAATTTTACAAGAAAGGATTTCGTATGTTTTAACACAATAAATGCCAATAATACTAACTCCATGAATTTTACTGCTATTTATCTCTGGTCATCATTGCTTTCGGAACCAATAGCAACTAGCAGCCTATCAGAAATCTTGTTACCATCAACAGTAATACTAACCAGTTGCGTTTTCAATGATACTGACACTCGTAATTATAAAATTGATGACCTTACTATCTATCCTCCTTTTCGCTAATAGTTTCCTGCAACTGCAATATGAGCATGTACCGTGTTTCAGCAAAGATACTCTTCTTTTAATTAATGATTAGGGCGGTGATTTCAGACGCCAACTCTTATCCAACAAAATTCGAAATATTTTAAACGTATACCAAATTTATTGACATGCCCACAAATCGTGACAATTTATTCATCAATTTTTCATTATTATCTCGCTCTTTCGCATCAGTCATGATGAATTATTCATCAAGGGTTATTAATAGAGTTTGATCGAAGGTAATCATTAATATTTTTTCCTTATGAAACAATTACCGACAGATTTAATCCCCACGGTTATTCTCAATATTCTCAATTGCATTTTTGGTTCCCAAATAATTACAATTGTACATAAATACATACAAATATTTCACGCTGCGTTAAAATTAACCCTCAATTTGTCGATTGTAATGCTATTTTCCGCAAATAAAAGAATTTGAATAAAAATTCACGCCCAGATAAATATGATTGTTTCATTATTAGTCGTGATCTGTTAGTAGAATACAATTATTATTGAATTGCTTGATAAAACATTTTCACGCACCGATTTTTACTGGCCGAAAACTGCACACCAGTCTCTCGATTTAATTTTCTATTTGCGAGCCATTTTTTTTCCGTGGATGGCAAAATAAATTAAATGAAAACGACTGCAGAATAAAAGAGCTGGTGTGCGCGACCGCGTTTCAAATTTCCCATCCCCAACACCGCAAATTTGCTTTTCGATGTCAAAAGCGAGCTAATGCCTCTGAACGCGAGTGGACGTAACAAGATGCGTGTACAATTGCGATTCGATGCCCAAAATAAGCTCTGACACCAATTAACAGGGATATATTCTGTTACTTAAAATTTTCAGCTTCATCTCATGAGTGTTACAAAATCCAAATGTAATCAAAATCTGAATCTAGTACGTAAAACTTTAGTGTAAATGGCGAGGAAATATAAATGAAGTTAAAAATAGATTTTTCCGGAACCTTTGCTGAAGTAGAGGGGTAATTATAACAGGTGCATAAGTACAATATTCAGTCTAGATACCGGTTTTAAAAGCTCCGGAAATGGAACAAGGCGTAAAATGGTTATGACGGAGGAGATAGACTGCTTTTGCTTTCCTCACTGAGCAAAAACGATTTGAGTGGAAAAAGCCCGCCCAGTATATCAAAATTACCCTATGAAAAATAGCTTTCGTAGCCTTTAAAAGGAGCAAAAAGAACATTAGGCCAGACATCTGCCGTAATTGAAAAACACTCATATCACAAGAGCTTTCATCTCATTACAGCTGCGAACAACGTGGAGGCAAAGCTAAAAGAAAGATCTTTTTCTGTCCTGATAAAATTAACCTGATGTATCCATCAAAAATTATTCCGTGAATGTAATCAGTGATCCGATAAAAGTGCAATTTGTTGTTTTTATAAACGGCACTAAAACTCGAAGTGACAAATATAAAATTAATGCTAAGGTATAGATTTGATATATAATTTGTTGTTCTTTATTTTCGGTAAAAGTTTGTGTATCAGAATACTTCCCAATATCTCGATGACTAAAATCGAGACAAATTCCGGAATACTGGGCCAACTGGACTCCCTATGGGTAAATTCTATCATTTATACTATCAGGAGCGTGGTTGACAGCGTAGTGATTTTGTTGCACGATGTAGCAATTTTTTACCCTAATTAGCAACTAATTTTCGGTTTAAGGTATATCTTTTACTCTCTCAGACATATAAATTATGTAAACGTTCCTTGTATTACAAAACTTAACTTTAACTATCATAAAATAGTCCTCAACGTAGGACTTCGAAAATGTTACACTGTATAACTTAGGTTATATTCGTAACGCACTAATGTGTAAATAAATGCTCTGTAGGATATTTATATATTTATA
>KZ308171.1:518300-552638 GCA_000376725.2 Ladona fulva
AAAATTATATGAATGCAATCGAGTCAGTTGAATAGAAGTTGAAGTCGAATCACTCTTACAAATAACTTAACTGGAGCACACATATTTGAGAAATCAGCGGTAAAGCAACTAAAAAGATCAATTTCATAAACCGTAGGTAGGTGTAGTAGGTAGGTGCGATACGAAGGCTAGAGAGAGCGATTTTAGTTCACCTTACTTAGGCCCCATCTGGTATATGTAGCGAGTATATGGGATCCAGCGGATGAAACGCGAACTCGAGAAAGTGCAGCGTAATGCGATACGTTTTGTTAAAAAGTGCTACGATAGAAAAGCAAGCGTTACGCATATGCTCTCAGACGCAGTTTGGGAGCCCTTGAAAGAAAAGAGATTAGATGCTAGGTTACGATTGCTTGATACATTTAGAGCAAGCACATTTTCTGAAGACGTGATGAGACGTAATGGTATTATGCGACCCCCTGCTATTTTGACCTATCCGACAATGAGCGTAAAATAAGAGAAATAAATGCGAGGCAAAGTCGTTTTAGGGAATCATTCTTTCTGCAAACGATACGCGACAACAGTAAGCTATAGAGGCAACTCAAACGCTTGGTCTTTACATCCCCTGCCACTCGCCGAAAGGTGGCTTCTAGGATATTTATGTAGATGTTGATGTTAATTGATTGATTGGTTAATGTATATTAAACTGTATTGTTAAAAGCTAATATTGTTAATTTCTCTTCTTTCTCAAGTTCTATTCAGGAGCTTTTTATTCATTCAGAAGCATTCATTCTTTTTTATCAAAGGATAAATATCGCACATTATTGCTATTTTAAAATCAATGGATTGTATTCTTCAGATAGCTTACCACTTAGGTGGCCGTTTGTTAATGTACTCGTAGTGACTGAAGTAATATTACAATTTCTTCAACCAGTGATAGTAAAATGAAAGTGAATATTAAAATTCAGTTGAATTGTCAGTTGAAAGTTGAATTGAAATCTTGGAAACTCTTGGAAAACATTCAAATACTTGCATAAATATTCCCATCCAAAACATTAAAAAAGTAAGAATGCTCGTGAAAACATAATGATTCAAACAGTTGCGTAGGCAGCAAGAAAAATATAAAAAAAGATTAAAATCTTCCGCAATTATTTATGTAAGTTTCCCAGATGAATACACATAACGAAAACATCAAACAACAAAAGCTTTGGTATTAAAAATGTTCAGTGCCAATTAAGGCCAGAATCCGCCGGAGAGCCGTTTCCAGATAGCTTTTGTTTTCCTTTCTCGCCGTCTCAGCGAGTCGAAATGATTCCTACTAAAATCGCCAGAATCCCATAGGGAATCGAATCTGGGACATGTATAGGCGATGCAAAAAAGCCCTCCACTCGGCTTACAGAATGCCTGCTCCATCTACAGGATAGAAAGAACTATCGACCAATCCGTACCACTCAGAAGCAGCAACGTCTCCAACAAGCATTAACAGTAGCTTGGAGGGGATAGGCACATATCCAAAACAGGGCCTTGGTTTGAGAATGTTATCCGGAAACCCATACTCCGGTTTGGCTAATGGGATTATTTAGGAATCTGCACCGGAACGACTGCGCTCCCACAACAGCGCGCAGAAATGGGAGAGGATGTTGTCCGCAAATTGGGAGATGAACTTGAGATTATCTGAAGCAACTCTGGCTTCCGAGATCCATTTGCAGAGTAATAAGGTTTAGCCACAGACAGAACCTTGGACATGCCACGTAGTTGACACTCTCAAATGACATAATCAATCCTCGTAATAATTTCCAGCATAATTCCGCAATAGGGATCGTCCGGCAAGGATTGCACTTCCAATAATTGAACAAGCATGATTTTCTATCTGATAGTTCATGACCTAAATCGTTAACGAAATCAATATCTAATGACAAGATAATTGGGTTCAAAAGTGTAGGTTATTTGACATTTGCTACAATATCTTTTACTCCGGTAGTCTCTCATTTTCAACGATGGTCCTGCAGTTAAAAACCAGAGCATCGATCTGGAACCGAACCGAAAACCGAGACCGAAAAAAATTAGTTTTTCCCGGTAAATCCGAACCCGAACCAGAAAAATTGAAATTTCTGAACACGAGCCAAAACCTAAATCCGTTATTTATTTCGTTCCTGTTTTCAGTTCCGAACAATACCATTTTACTGAAGTTCACTCGGCGGAAGGTTTACATGTGAAACTACGACTTAAAAATAACTATTACCATGTTCTATTCTCAATAGTGGTGCATTTTATATTTATTTATTTATTAAGATCTGCATTGCAATTTGGCCATTTGGCCAGGTGGCAACGCTGGAGGGAAGTATAACATGATAATTTGAAAACTGCCTGGCATTCGCCCAAGACGGGAGGGAAAACCCTCCANAGAAAGAAACCATGGAAACTAAACTACATGTTTTAGAAGAGGTGGCCAACCTTAAAAGAAGGATCCCAAATTTTTTCTCCTTTATCTGAGATGCGATATGGGAAGTATAATTATGTGCAAAGAATTGGAATAAAAAACTGTAATAAATGAGCTCTACAAAATTCAATGGTAGTATATTTTACGTGGGTGTGTTTATGTGCGTGTATACGAAAAGTTTACGTATATACTGTCATAATGTATAATTTTAACTCACAACCTTTACCGAATACTTTTTAATATTTTAAAATTAATACACATTTTTTTAAATCCACTACTTCCGGCCTCAAATTTGTGCTAGCTCTTCTTGATGAAAGGGGAATAAGAGTAACTTGTACACGTTAACACAGGATTTACTATATACGACCTAGGTTTCGATGTATACCACCACCACCTAAAGTACGCGTACCCACCACCGCATACCACCTAAAGATAATGCTACGCTTCGAAACCTAGGTCGTATGTATTCGATCCTGTGATAACGTGCATAAGTTATTTTTATTCATCTTTCATCATTAATGCAAATCTTTTCAATATTTAGCTTGAATTACTTTAACGGATAACTTTATCATATGTTACTTTTGATGCCTAATTTATACATACAGTGCATTACCTACGGGAGGTTTTTGGAGGTTTCCCACCCTTCTTTGGGCGAATGCCAAGCAATTATTATCAAAATTAATCGTTTTTATACTCTTATCCAGGGTTGTCACCTGGTCAGAGGGCCAAATCGTAACAAATTTACAAATAAAATGAATGATATCAAGCGATGGACAATGGTATCACTTGGTAGAATGACACAATGAAAATATTTTAATATATTTAATTACAAAACATGTATAAATCCACAAAATTTATGGCAATGCGTGTTATCTAGTAGGTGCGTGTTATTTACCAGAAAATACGGTACTTAAGATAGGATAAATATATCTTTATACCTAGGGAAAACCTTCAGCAATTGAAAATCTGTACTTTCACGCACCTCAATGATGCTGCGCGCGTCCTTTAAATTCCTATTGCACAAATAAATACGACCCTAATAAACAGAACCAGATGATTCAATTGTGATGGGCATCTTGCCCGATATGCATCAAGATAGTTCTCATCTGGCAATGTTACATTCTACATTACAGGATGAAAAGGTATGAGAGAAAGAGTGCTCAAGCATTACGTACTTCCAGTCACTAACTATAATATGTAAAAATGTTGACAGTATTTATCAATTTTACGTTGATTTCGTAGGAAATGTAATCTGTCACTTAGGTTTTGACGACCTCAGATAAACCGCTGGATATAAGACACAAAATACAATTCGCTTCTAATTTGAATTGAAATGTCCCATTATACACTTAGTAAGCAATAAAATCTGTCATATTTTCTCTTTGGCTATATTTCCATTATTTTTAGCTTCATGCGACCGTATCAATGATATTTGTAGCCAATTTAAAAAAGAATGATAAAATTATACTCAAATCCTTAGCTAGCTTATCTGACTCAATAATTACACAATCGTTCATGTTTCGATAAATTAACTGATGATCCACAAAACAATATTAATTTAGCTATAGAGGCAACTCAAACGCTTGGTCTTTACATCCCCTGCCACTCGCCGAAAGGTGGCTTCTAGGATATTTATGTAGATGTTGATGTTAATTGATTGATTGGTTAATGTATANATCTTGTCAATGATATTAAGGAAAAACCATTCAAAAACTTGCACGAGTATTTTTTAATTTTTAGAGATGTGCCAAGTAAAAAAATGTCTTAATCTTATTGAAAAAAGGAAAAATGGAACAAAACTGTTAATGAATTAGAGGTTTAAAAACCCACCGTATGCCGTATTTCTGCAGATGGAAGTCGCGTTTAGACGCAATCCACAATCCCACAATTACAGTCTCACAATAATTGAGGAACCCTCGAGAATGGAAACTTCGTTTCCGAAATGCGCATAGGGTGATTCCCAGAAATAGGTAATCCGAAACTTACCCTTTGCATACAAACGCGAGTTTCATCTGTCGACATACGACTTACGGAGAGTTTTCAAACCTCCAACGTAACCCTGTTACAAAAATGTATTCGTGCCTCTAAATTCCCACGCATTCTTATAGTAATTTACATTAATTAGGCTACAAAAGTCGCCTTCGGCATCAAAAATTCTCGTATTTTCCATCTTCCAACTTCCCAACAATACTCCACTTATCATTCGACTTTCCTTATATCGTTACTTGGTTCGGTTCCGTAGGACCATTATTTAAATTTAGTTTTCTAAAAATATTAAGCCTAATAGAAATGGAAACGAGCTTTGCGTGCAGCTCTTATGGACGCCTTTCCGAACTACCCGTAGTCGAACCCAGTATTACTAGATGTATATTACCTACACCATTACCCACGACGCAAATTGCAAAAGCCATGCAAAGTTTGGTAAACATCAATGGAATGGTCTGAGATGTGGAATGGACAGTGGAGGGGAACCTTATTCCATTGGAAGGCCGCATTAATCATTCGGTCGTTATTTGGCCGCCTGTGAAACCACTAGACCGCTCTTATTCGTATGTTGCCTACAATCAAATAGTTTAACATGGATATTGTATGTATAAAGAATTCGCTAAGTGCATTAAAAGAGAAAAATCCCCGCTCTATTTTCACTCGAAGTCATTAGAATAATAATATATAATACTACAATAACCGGAGCAGAAAAATCGGTTCAGAACGTTTCAGCGAGGTCAGAAAGCGAAACCGGAACTGAACCTGTATTTGTTTCTATCGTTGAACCTGAGCGAAAACCGGAACGAAAAATATTCGATTCGATTTCCTGGTTAAAACTAAAGGTCTTCATGAGAAGGTTGCTTTAGTGGAGAAGACTTTCTCTAGTCATTGAATGACTCGACCACTTGGGTCAAGACCTTTGGAGAAGCACTCAATTGGTTTAGAGATAAATTCGGTTTTCCTTAACATATAGACCTTACCTCTTTAAGTTAATTAGACCTCTACGCATGGAATCTTTATAGGGTACTCTCTCGAACAGAATATCGGATTTACTAGCCAATGAATTCGTAATAGTAACGCTAATGCACAGCAAATCAATATACCGTATTTTCTGGTAGATAACCCGCGTGTTATCCATACAAAAAATATAGAAAAATTATAAAAATAATAGTGCGTGATATACAACATCTCGTTTCATTGAATATCTTGAATATTGAACTCGGAAACAAATGACTAAACAACACACGTCATATATCACGGAAGTCATGGAATATATACTCACTTAGTACTGGAGCAATTTTATTTCAACTAACATATTGTAAATGTTAACGTGTTAAAATAATTCCATTCAAAACACAAGAGTGATTATCATAAATATTACAGTAGTGAAAAAACATTCTCGTCAACATAATAACAATTTTGAAATGCGCGTTATCAATGCATTTATCACAGAAGAAATTTTTGAAATGCGTGTTATNTATTTAGCTTGAATTACTTTAACGGATAACTTTATCATATGTTACTTTTGATGCCTAATTTATACATACAGTGCATTACCTACGGGAGGTTTTTGGAGGTTTCCCACCCTTCTTTGGGCGAATGCCAAGCAATTATTATCAAAATTAATCGTTTTTATACTCTTATCCAGGGTTGTCACCTGGTCAGAGGGCCAAATCGTAACAAATTTACAAATAAAATGAATGATATCAAGCGATGGACAATGGTATCACTTGGTAGAATGACACAATGAAAATATTTTAATATATTTAATTACAAAACATGTATAAATCCACAAAATTTATGGCAAACATTTTCCAGTTTAGGAGCTAACTCAGCGTGAGTTTATGCCCATATCAGAACTTTGATGATATTTGCAGAGTTCTGATGATGGCGTAAACTCACGCCGAAACCGGTAAACGTTTGCTATAAACAAGGGGATTTTATTTGGATTTTCACAAGTTTTGTAATTAAATACATTAAAATATTTTGTATTTAAAAATAAGTTTTTTAATGATATATAAATAAGCAATAACTTTGAGGTTCAAAGCGCCATATCTAGTAGTAAAATGCGTAAATTTTGGTGTAAGCGCCCTAGATTCGTCATACCTAATAAATAGTAACGCTCCACTGTAATTTAGGCCTTTATTCAATCCTCGTTTTGCCGCTTAGTTCTGTGAGTGATATCACCGCTCCAATCCCAAATCCTCGTAAACCAAAGTCAGACCTTTAGTTAATAGAACGTGAAGGCAAAGAGAAGCATAGAGCAGTATTGAGGAAGAACCGACCTCATCTGTGCACAAGAGGCTTTAATTTGCCCCAAAGCGAATGGCGACCGCATCGCTCTCATTGCTTCGCGATTTCGGCTCTTTCGTTTCGTACCGAAATCGATTCCAGCGCCTGATGACATTCACGGAAAGGCCGAAGAAAGGACCGTTTTAATGGATTTGCAGAATTTCTGCGAAGTTTAAATTTAACGATAATTTCCAACTTAAACAATATTCAATAATACAATTTTTTGTAATAATAGAATTTTAGCAAAGAATTCATCACCAGTTCAATGAGAGGCTGAGAGGTAGTATTAGTGACCCACCCAAAATCAATGTTTTTGGCGAAAAATTAGAAATGTAGAAAATACGTTAATCTACAACTGTCTTTAATGTATTGAACCCGAAGAACGAATTAATTATCCAATCATCAACATCTCTTTCTTCCGATGTTTCAATGAATTTCTTGCAACGCACGGCTTAGGCAAAAGTAAATGAAAGACAGATTTACTTTACCCTAAACCAAAAGACAAGTATTCAAAATTCAATCACTAAGAATAGTGGTATACACCTAATAGATAACAATAATTATTTGGGAGATTTATTTCATTTGCTATAATCTAAGGCAAATGCAGGATAGTGGAATCTCCGTTAAACGATTTTGCCCAGAATATCACTTACTATACCTGAAGTGGAATGAAACGGAAATCGACGAGTACATTTTTTTAAACAGAGAATTCGACAATTCCTTTATACGTGAACAAAAATGTCATAAGCGAATATTTTTAATGACATGTCGTTTTAATATTATTTGTCGTTGGTTGATCATGATTTCATGAAAGAGAAACACTTTATAAATATCTTGAAGTTCAAATTTTCCAATGTATGTATTTGACGTGTAAATCGAAGACAAATTTATTTACTTTAATAATTATGAAAACCCAAAATTAAGTATAGCTGCTAGCATTTCTTAATATAGTCTGTTCCACAAATCAAGATGCAAAGGAATAACTTCGTTAAAAGCCATAAGCCATAAAAATTAACAGCAGATTTTACGCAAATGTAATAATGACTAATAGCTTTACGACTGGAATAACATAAGGAGCAACTCAGGAACTGATTTCAGTCGCAATCATTGCATCTGGGGACATACGACGTAAACGTCATGACATATTAGTTTCATAACGTTAGTTAGATGTGATATATATTTTTCTGTGGCTGATTTGACCGCAATGTTTAGCTCTAACGTAATAAACCTCATCACAATGTTATATGTAAATTTCGTAATGTTTTATTTAACATATCAAACCTCATCACCTTCATCAGTATGTGTAAAAAAAGTAGTGGTTCTTCCAGAAACAAAAACAACAGAACTACACACTACATTTTACAAGTCCGCAAAACAATATAATGATTATAATAACATATTTATGTCACTTTTTATAAAAATACATGCATAAAAAGAAAACAAAAGAAACGAGTAGAGAAATTAGGCACCCCTGAAGAACGCCTTTTTTAGGGGTTGCCATCACTAAATATAATAATAATAATAATAAAACGACTTTATTTCAGGGCGAGATTGAGACTAGTAAGTCTCTTCTTACATCTAACCCTAGAATGACCGGAAGGAAAAATTATTTTGATACGGTCAGTGTTTCAGGAGGCGACTGAAAGGCCGCACTGAATCTCCATACAAGACGCATGCCCCCACCTTCTGTGGAAGAAGAATTTTCTGTAAATGTAGGTTTGTGGAAGGGCAAAGAAAGAAACCATGGAAACTAAACTACATGTTTTAGAAGAGGTGGCCAACCTTAAAAGAAGGATCCCAAATTTTTTCTCCTTTATCTGAGATGCGATATGGGAAGTATAATTATGTGCAAAGAATTGGAATAAAAAACTGTAATAAATGAGCTCTACAAAATTCAATGGTAGTATATTTTACGTGGGTGTGTTTATGTGCGTGTATACGAAAAGTTTACGTATATACTGTCATAATGTATAATTTTAACTCACAACCTTTATCGAATACTTTTTAATATTTTAAAATTAATACACATTTTTTTAAATCCACTACTTCCGGCCTCAAATTTGTGCTAGCTCTTCTTGATGAAAGGGGAATAAGAGTAACTTGTACACGTTAACACAGGATTTACTATATACGACCTAGGTTTCGATGTATACCACCACCACCTAAAGTACGCGTACCCACCACCGCATACCACCTAAAGATAATGCTACGCTTCGAAACCTAGGTCGTATGTATTCGATCCTGTGATAACGTGCATAAGTTATTTTTATTCATCTTTCATCATTAATGCAAATCTTTTCAATATTTAGCTTGAATTACTTTAACGGATAACTTTATCATATGTTACTTTTGATGCCTAATTTATACATACAGTGCATTACCTACGGGAGGTTTTTGGAGGTTTCCCACCCTTCTTTGGGCGAATGCCAAGCAATTATTATCAAAATTAATCGTTTTTATACTCTTATCCAGGGTTGTCACCTGGTCAGAGGGCCAAATCGTAACAAATTTACAAATAAAATGAATGATATCAAGCGATGGACAATGGTATCACTTGGTAGAATGACACAATGAAAATATTTTAATATATTTAATTACAAAACATGTATAAATCCACAAAATTTATGGCAAACATTTTCCAGTTTAGGAGCTAACTCAGCGTGAGTTTATGCCCATATCAGAACTTTGATGATATTTGCAGAGTTCTNAAGGAGAGACCGAAATGAATGACGTCACTCGTACCTCAGTAGCTTTTTTATTGCCGCAACAACACTGAGAATAAGTAAATGAAAGCCACATTTTCCTGTGTCCTTTAACAAAAGACAAATGGAAAACATTCCATTCATCAAAGTATGGTAGCATTACCATACTTGAGTACAAAAACATCCTGAAAACCTTGTATACAAAGAGATACCTTAATTACTAATTATTACCTGATATAATTACTCTCAACTATTAGAACTAAATATTTTACACTTTGAATATTGTGAAATACACAACACTTTAAATATTACAATATAATATGCATGATTGCGAATTTATTTTACGTGTAGATCTTTATAACCACGTGAAAGCGGAGAATTTCATCGACATTTCACTCCGCATTAAAGCGAGAATTTCTCCAACTTTTCCCGATATATTTCTTCTCGGCGCGCCAACCAAAACAGGGGTGAGCACGAATAATAAACGAAACAGATATCCCACTTTTGGAATGCTGAAGCCTAAGCGAAACGCTGTGAATGGCTAAACCGACGGGATCCAAAAGAATTCCCGTTCGCCACAACAGAGCATCGGTGAAGATTAGGTTTTACAGGAGGATGCGAAGCCGAAAAACCAGTGGCATAATAAACGAATCCCACCCGAATAAAGGCCATTGTGAAGGGAAACACATCGCAGCTGATTCAAATATATTGAAACTCTGCCCCGTTTGCTTCGGAGAATGTAATCAAACAGACCTCTGACTTCCGACTGACCGAATCTGCCCCCGAGCAAAAGTAATTGGATAGACAGTGGAAAGGATGAAGAGAAGGAGTGGGAATGGAGAAATGGAAGGGTGGAGTGATGGAGGGATGGAAGGATGGATAGATGGAAGGATAGAGGAAGGGTTAAAGAGAAAGGTAGAAGTTTCTTCCAGGCGTAAGAGTCCTTCAGTCGCATGGTTTGCCCAAAACGTCGTTAAGCCGCTTTCCCTTGACCCGTGAAAAGGATTTACACATGCATATGCCCGATTGTCCACACGTCCTATATATCCCCGGACGAGCTAAACACGTTATGGAATTCCATGATAAGGCGGTTGAGAAGCCACTCGTTCTGAATTTCATTTTGTAATCTGCGCACGGCTCCACCCAAAGCACTACATCCACGATAGGATTCCGCGTCTTCCGTTTCGGTGACTGTTACATTCATATAGAGCCGAAAATGCAGAAACGGGGATGAAAACGGCTTTGTGGTGCAAGCTGCTGAATTCGGAAAAGGTGGATTATTTTCTTCGACTGAGGCTGCGGATTGACTTCGGTTTCCGCTTCCAGAGACACGCATACAAGCGGCCTGGGCTTGTATGTGTAAAGGATCTTGACTCTTCCCACCAAAATAGTAGGCAAATATAAAACACCTTAGTGGTGAACGTGCTGACAAAGACTGGAACAAGAATTGGTAAAACAACAGCTGAAAATTAAAGATTTTCAATGAGTACACGAATCGACGATGAGGACATTGCTAAGGGATATTTTATGAAACTAGAAATCTATTCCATCTATAACAACGTAATTCTTTCACTACCTATTCATCTGCAGTCATCTTCACTGCATCACAACTTTCAAAAAATCCTTCTTTCATAGAATCTCTGTAACGAATAAAGGAATCTCTTGCACGGAGAAATACATCATACCGCGACCTCTTGCAGACGTTTTAGAAAAACCACCTCTACACAAATACTCTACAAGCCGCCTTTCGGCGTGTGGTAGAGGATGTAAACACGAAGCGTTCGAGTTACCTATTTAGCTTATTATCATTGCGTATCGTTCGCGGAAAGAATGAGTCCCTAAAAAGACTTTTCCTCGCATTTATTTCTCTTATTTTACGCTCATTGTCGGATAGGCCGAAGTAGCAGGGGGGTCGCATGATAGCGATTACGTCTTCAGAAAATGTACTTTCTCTAAATTTATCGAGCAATCGCAGCCTAGCTTCTAATCTTCTTTCTTTAAAGGACTCCCAAATTGCGTCTGAGAGCATTTTCTCAACGCTTGCTTTTCTATTGTAGCACATTTAACAAATCGTATCTCCTAGCGCTGCACTTTCTCGATTTCGAGACTTTCGTCATTTCCGGAAGAAAATTCGAAAAATTGGCTCTTTCTTATTCTCATAGATGAGTGAAAAGATTGGCACCCCCTTGAATCTGCTCCACTGCGGTTATGAAACTAGTAACCTACTCCATTCTGTAATAGTGTAATTCTTTCACTACCTTTTCTTCTGCAGTAATCTTAACTGTGTTACAACTTCCAAAAGGCTATCTTTCTAAGAATCTCAGTGATCCCAGCGATTAGAGAGGATATAGGTCTTATCCTCTCCCATAAGCAGAATGGTTAGACGAAACCCTGCTTCACTCTCAGTCGGACTTCATTCTTCATTCGGTATGAAGTCCACCGATTCGCTTTTCGAATTTAAAACTTTTTTTAATTACTGTAATTTTTATAACTAAAGGATTTCGCAAGAACATTCTCGTATCAGAAAAAGGTGCAATTCCTCACCTTCGCTAAATAAGGTCTTTATTAAGGCGAGATTGAAACTAAAAAGTGTGCCTCATTTCCGTGAAGCCTCAACCCCTCTCTAGAGCTTTCTGTAGATAATGGTGGAGGGTTTGGAGGATTCCGCAAGGCTTTGGGCTTATGATTTCTCAGACAGACTCACAAAGCCTTGAAAAATACACAAGTAAGCAGAAAATATTCCTAAGATTAGAAGTTTAGCTTGCATTAGAAAAGGAATCTCGTCATCCCTGGGATACCAAGAAACGAAAGAAGCACAAAGTCTCCCTTTTGTCAAGGACTCCCAAATTTCCATAAAATCTTATTTTCGGCTCCACGTCACCGAGAGTAAGGAACGGAAAGGATTTCTAAGAATCGCAATGGCGCAAAAGGCGTCTCAAATTTGAGATTGCTACTAAGAATTCCCAGGATATCTAAGAAATGATTGGGAATGCTGAACTCCAGGTGTAAGAGAAACTACAGCGGTTGGGAAACTTCGGCATCTAAAATTTTAATGAGGAGAATCGCCGTTGAAATTTTCAAGGAGTCTGAAGGTAATCTAAAAATTAAAACTTCCTTACTCCGGTTCTTCGTGTCGTAATCAGTAGTATCCCTTTAAAGCATTTTAAAGTAAGAAACTTGCTCTTCTAAGAGTACCATTTTACCTTGTTAGTGAAAAATGCGAGACAATGGGAAAATTGCTAGAGAAAAAGTGCATATACGAGTATTCGTATCACTCCAAATCACGTATCCAAATTCACTCAATAAGAACGCTTTTTATTACTCAGGAGTAATCCTAATATATCTCATGGAGATATTGAAATAAGTATGCTCTTAGATCTGTAGTAATGCATAAAGATAGAATGTCTGTCTGTTATATTCATCATTCTCTCCGCCATTATCTACCGAGAGCTCTGGATTGGGAGTGAGGATAATAGGCAAGATGAGGAGTGAGCTATTCTGTCCTTCCCAGTCTCACTGAGCCAGAGTGCTAGACCGAAACCGGTCGAATAAGTCCACGTTAGCGTAGCAAAATGCCCTGGTAAATAAAACTTTTTATTGTATTCAGAAAGGAGAGACCGAAATGAATGACGTCACTCGTACCTCAGTAGCTTTTTTATTGCCGCAACAACACTGAGAATAAGTAAATGAAAGCCACATTTTCCTGTATCCTTTAACAAAAGACAAATGGAAAACATTCCATTCATCAAAGTATGGTAGCATTACCATACTTGAGTACATAGAACTATTAGATAACAAGGAATAAGTATTTAAGAGAGTTGTTTCATTTGCTTTGAAAAAAGACCCATTCTACACTACCGAAAGCCGAAAATGTAACGCAAAATTATCACCGAAAATGTTACTCAATTCTTTTTTAAAGACATTAAACCAAAATTCTGCAAATGACAATTTTCAGGAAAGGACATAGACATTCCAGAATTAAAAAAAGGAACATGTTACTCTTATTTTGTTCTGAGGAAATTTTGATCGATATCATATTGCATCTATATCTTGCAAATTTAGAACAAATTCTCATTATTATGACCCCGTTAGATTACTTTGCAACTATAAAGCTAAATAGCAACCACTTTACTCGCTAATTAAACCTTCATCCTTATTATTTCTCGTGTTACAAAATTTCTTTGAAAACCTTTTTCTCGCAAAGTTAATGAGAAAAAGGATTACGCTACCCTAGGTTCAAATTAATGACCGATTAATAGTAGTAAACTCAGTACATGGTACGCACAATAGGAAACACTTTCGCTTGCATTCTGTCATACATTTCTCAATGTTGTTGATGAATTACTCTCCAGAGATGCCCTATAATTAGAAACAATCCATCGATGGAAAGTGCGCAAATCTCCAGCTTTCTCTGTACCTTCCAATCGATTCCCTTTCATCTCTCTGCGGATAATTTGACATTCAGAAAAAGCGGTATGGTGCAGCAATCTGCAGATAATGGAAAAAACTGTCTGAATATCTATCGCAACCGAAGAAGAATATATTTCCATCTGATTCAGCAGCGAAAACAGAGGGACGGAATACAAGCTCATCGAGGGTGCAGACAAGTTTCATCAGAAGTAGAAAAATAGGTTTGGAATATCCATTATCAAAACGATGTTCTCGTCTTGAAAGCAGGAGAACGAATTCATTACGTCGAACATCTGCAAGGGCTATAAATCGAATCGTTCATAGCTTTCGCGTTTAACATAAGTTTCATCCAAAAACAATTCGTAACAATTTCAATAAATTTTCAATTAATAAGGATGCCAATACTTTACTTCATATGAATCTCTCAAGAAGCTACAAAAAAATCGCTTAAATGTCAAGAATCGTAGAAGAAAATTCCGTATCTTTCTTCTTTCTACCAACATAATCCTTCTCTAAATTCCTCACGGGTTGTTAGCCGGGTTAAATTGGTGATTACCACCTTTACCTCACGGGATGTCACCGGGTAAAATTGGTGGTAATCACCAATTAAACCCGGCTGACAACCCGTGAGGAATTTATAAATCATATTCGCCGGGAAAGAACCAAGTCTTTATAATCCTTCTCTATTTGTAAATGTCATTTATTTACATATAAATACCGCATTACGAGTTTACTATTTCTGTTAAAAATACAAATTAACTTTACTTGCTTTACTGATGGTCCTGCTACCATATCTTGATGAATGAAATATTTATCATTTGCATTTTGGTACGGGATAGAGAAAAATTTATTTTTTATATACTTTTGTCCCAGTCTTGTTCATGGCTGTGATGAAATGAAAGCCACTGAGGTATGAGTGACGCTGAATAATGGCATTAATTAAAGATTCTCCTTATGCAATGTTACGAAAAGTGCTACTCATAGAGTAATTGTGCTTCACTAACGTAGGCTTGTTCTGTTTATAGCATTCTAGCTGAGTGAGGAAAGCAAAGGCAAACTACCTCACTCCTCATCTTGCCTAGTTAGCATTCCCATCTCCTAGCCCTTCGTAGCTGACGGTAGAGGGAATGAGGTCCCAACCAGCCTTCGGGCCGAATACTTTACAGACAGACTTTACACACATTTTTAAAGTACTTACTTTGTACTTCCTGTGATAAATTCTTACACATGTTAACGTTCTTTCGAAAGATATCGAACTTATTAAGTAATATAAGCAATGGAAGCACGCATTATACAGATGAGTGAATTTCGGCGAAGAAATGAAAGAGAAAACGTCTGCCGTAGTCGGGAATCGAACCCAGGTTCCCCACTTTCCGGGCAGGTGCTCTGACTTCTAAGCTACCACAACAGAAAGATCTCTTCTTCAATTTCTTGGGCTATAATGGTATTCTGTATGCTACGGAGGATCCATCAAAGATGGCACCACCCCTTCGCACACGCGGGACATCAAGGATGCTACCACACCATCATAGCAACTCCCAGTAAGCCGGAAACTTATTAAGTAACTAGCTGAAGTGCCCGTTGATTCCCAACGGGGAAAATAGATGTCGGATTAAATGCAGTATACTTATTTGTATATAAGAGAAAATTACATCTCGCATCATCTCGTAGTTTAGTCCAACGGGACAGGTTATCGAAAACAAAAATTTTATAATCAAAGTTCGAGGACGAAATCTACAATCAACAATAAGAATGTAAATCAATATTGAATTTCCCTCTTATTATTAACATGACTCAAAGTAATGTGTAAGTTTGCAAGATTTTCAACTTCCGATTCTGGTAACTTTAATCGTATAATTGTCAAGAGTCCGAAATGATAAATAAAAAGTTGCTCCTAAATCTCCACTAATTTATTATGGTGCTACGCATGTTTGTTGGCCCTGTAATTCATCACTACAAATTGTTCGTGACTGATATAATTAAAATCTCTGAAATTTTTCATCCTCTTCATGTCGTCATTTGCTTCTAAATGGGCCAAAATACAAATGCATTCTTATGGGAAAATGCATGAACTCGGAATCAACAATCGCATTGGTCGTCAGGGGGACGGGTTGTTTAAAACCTCAAAATTTCACAAAATATTCGCATATCGCATATTGTATCTAAATTCTCGCAATTTCGAGAGGAAATCTTTATTCTACGACAATAATAAGACTCTGCATTCAATTTCCCTTTTTTTTGGTACTTATCTCGATCTTATGCGACTATTCCTTCTAATTTAATTTTGCTAAAGAAATAAAGTCTGTACCCGATAAAATCGAACTTTACATGTATTTCTTATGGAAATCTATCTGAACGATCTTGGTTCAAACCCAGCAAATTTTGCGAATGAAAAGTTGACAGTACTTCCTTCCGGCTCACGGAGAACACGTACGCGAAGTTTGATGCAAATCGGACAAACGGTGTGGACTCCAATTGCGAACAAACAAACACACAAACCCACAGAATTTCTGCTTTATACATATAGATTACTTCAGCCAACTTAATCTATCTATGAGCAACTCCAAGGGCCATCGTGCATTATGTTCAAACTATTCGATGAACATATGATAAGAATAAATAGGATTAATAATGGGATTATTCACAATCACGTCCGATTTGAGAACAAGGTATAATTAGGGTTTTCATAGAAAGATGGTGCTAAACTTGGACATTTATTATGCCGATACGAATCCGAGGCAAAACTAGAGCATATGCGTGTTCTACTAATGTTTATAGTTTGGGTTTTGAACTTTTTTTATTTGACGCGCCTAAAAAAAGATAACTTTTCGAATAATTACATCCAGAATAAAATTCTTCTACTCCACCAAGTAAATCACATCTAAGATCATATCTAGTTATATGCATTAGTTTATATTTGCAATTTTTATATACAGTTTTTAATATTTTTCTTGTACTTGTTTATCATATTACTGTGTTTTTTTGATTTTGTTTTTTAGATTTAAGTTGATTTTAGTCAATTATTTTAGGGGGAAGAGAGCCCATTTTGGCCTAACCTCGCCGTAAGAATAAATAATAATTAATATAATAATATCAGGTTAATCGATAGTCGAAGTTTGGTATTAATGACGGATCTTAATCAGTTCATCTAATTTTGGTAGAATTTTTCAAAATGCTCGAAACATATTGGCGTCCTAGCGTACAAGAAGTGCTTCCAAAAACACATCGATGGCTAATTAAAATTTTGGAGAAATGCCGAGAAAGGGAAATTTCTGAGCACCCAATGTATATAAAAATTGCGGGTAGTTACTTAGTTTTTTAAATTTAATTCTTTTCTTCGGGTAAGATAAGCACACTGTGTGTGCAACGGCTTTTCCAAGGTAGAGGAGGTAAAGATTTCAAGACTGTTCAGAGCGGCAAAGTGCCTTTGATTCTCTAACAAGCTCGCCCAACCCGTTGCAACCTAAACACACAGGGGCACGTAGACATCCGCTAAGTGGGTACAACAGAGAGGGGAAGGGACGGTTTAACTCCCGTGCAAGGGACGGTACACAGATTCCCAAGTCGTTGTCACCCATAAAATTAGAATGAAGCAATCAACGGAGAAATTTGTCTCCTCTGGTGACAAGCAGGGGACCATTAGTCACTAACACTGAATCCAAAGTCCCTACCTAAATGCAGTTCAGCACACTTTGGGGGTAGTAGAACGAAACTTGGAGAGGATGGGAAATTACGCACAACTGACACTCTTTTGTTTCACATTCTTCCTACAATAAAAACTGACCGCGTTGACGGATAAACAATTGAATTTAACAACAATCTGCAAGAAAAATGAGAAATAGTTTGAAGAAACTCGTGTCTTAGTTAAATTTATTTCGGGGGAAAGAAATACTATCTGTTTTCAAATGGAAGACTCCTGATTTCTAAACTTCCGTTACATATTTACCTTAAAAATGTAATATCGTCCGCATGAAAAACTTTAACCCTGATTTCATTAAGAGTCCTCTTCTTGAAAATATAAATGATATTACATTAAATTTGACTGTTTATATTCTGAGAAAGTGACAATAACATTTTTACCTTTTTCGAAATCCTACGCTAAGGTAAAGGAAAAAATGTTTTTTTTTAGAAGTTGCTATATAACGTTGAAAAAGCATGTAACTCACAAATCGTTGGGCCCCTTTTGCGAGTGTAATTTCTTTCTCTAATATCATCATAAGGAAAATGGCCAAAAATGTTTCAGATAGTGAAAACTTAGGGGTTAAAGGCGTCCTACGGACCGATAACTTTTCTGTTTCGGTAACTTCTCATTGGAAGTAATAAAAAATCCTTCAGAAAACTTGCGAATGGCATGAGTAAATTTTACTAATTGAATTAGTCCGATCTTCGACATTTTGAAAAGTGGTTAGCCTTTTCGAAAACCTAATATTACACCTTTGCGAGAAAAAAACTCCAACTACATCTCGCCAAGCATTTTGCGATTATTGAAATATCCCGACGAGTACAATGAATATGAATTTTTTACGAAAACCTTATAAATTATGGCCCTATATTTCTATAGGAATAGCAGCTATGGCTGAAAAACGTACCACAATTCTTTGATGATGAATTCACAGAAATTTAAAATTAGAATAAATTCACGTCACCTGACATTTGCCCCGTGAATAACTGCAACCCACAACACTCAGAAACTCTTCCGCGATGCAACCAGCCATACGAGATCACAATTGTGGTTGGAGTATGTTATTGCAACCAGCGAACCCACTTGCGGGAACATACAGTCTCTCATCACATGCTTATCCCACGTAAGTTAATTTTAAATCGCATATTTATGAATGCTGTTGACATATTGACGGTGTTCAGATTACATACTCGTATGTGGGCACAAGACTGCCACCAGGCATACAGCGTAACCGCAGTTTAGTTATAAAAGTAATCATATATATAAAAAGCAAATGTCTGTCCGCCCCCTATTTATCTCAGAGACTGTTTGACTTTGAGATCTGAAACAAACTGCAATGTGTTTCTACGATGCTGAAACCCCCAGGAAAACTATTCTCATCTCTGTAAAGGCCCGGGTTCGAACCTAGGAGCCCATAATACGTTTCCATGTGAGATGTACGTAGATTACGTTTCCATGACTTGCAGTTGTTCCTTTTACAAAATTAAATTAGGAACAATGTTTCTACGAAATTGAGACGAGTGTCACAAGAAAGGAAAATAATCATAAATCTGATATGATCAAGCTCAACTTTGTGGAGCCATAATAAATAAGGTAAGAACACTTAGTAACTTCCACAGATATAAGATATAAATCTATCTTCCACAGATATATCTGTGGAAGTTACTAAGTGTTCTTACCTTATTTAGAAAATAATCACAGAATCTTATTTTAGTCGTGAATCATTCATATAAATTCGAAGTTGCGAGAACTTTGATAAAATACACGGAAAATTCGTAAAAATTTTCGGAAATAAACAAACCATCTCTTGCTGACCAAGTCAATTTTTGAACATTGATTTCATGAGCTTTCCCATATAAATGCACGGGGATAATCAGTTAGTATACTTTTCCATAAGAAATGTACATAAAATAGGTTTCCGCTACCTGCAGAGGTTGTTTCCTTTACAAAATTTATTTATAAACAATGGTCCTACGAAATTAAAACAAGTGTCTAAAGAAAGGAAAATGATTATAGATTCTTATTTTAGTCGTTAAATGTTGATATAGATCCGAACTTTCGAGGATTTTGAGAAAACACACGGAAATTGCGTAAACTTTTTGGGAATTAAACAACCCATTCCTTTGACGACTAAGGCCATTTTTGAATGTTGGTTTAATGAATTATCCCCTTTAAGTGCACGGGGATAATCAGTTCTTATAATTTTATAAGAATTTACGTCAAGTAGGCTTTAATGACTTGAAAACATTAGAACAAATATTAAAAATAATGGTAAGAAATATATTGAGTTATTATGATCTCACGACGGACTGTTTCTGGCCTAGGAGAACCAGATATATACAATAATAGATATATTTTAAAACTAAATTAAGTCCCGTCATGCTTGACGGGGGCGTTTACTATTAATAATGATAATTGACACATAGGAAGTATCATACTCGTGTACTATTTACTCGTGTATTTTCGTGTACTTTTAACTTGGACCCGTTGAAAATGAATCCGAAACACAGTGAAAAGGTTTTTACTTATAAGTGCATTACAAAACAGAAGAAGTGTCCGATAATAAAATGGAATGATATATAAAAAAATATGGATGAAATCAAAACCTTGCACACTCCCACGAAATTAATTATAAGTTTTAAAATTTTTCTCGCTCCGAAAAATCTCAATACGTTCGTGCTAATTTGTGATATTTTGCCTCAAAGTCTGTCTCATTCTCAAATCCTCCACCAACAAAAACCTTAGGGGAGGAGATGAGTCTTACGACGCAAGAGTGAAGGCTTAATTACAAAGGGCGAGTTCACTATCTGTTCGCCGGCCAGTAAACCAAAGCGCGAGTAAGCGAGTACTGCAAGAGTGAATTTCAATTTCACATTTTTCGTACACACAGCTAGTAAACTCGCCCACTCGCCACCCTGCGCATCCACTATAACTACAAAGCAATTTCAATAGCAAAATGTATTGTCCACGGCGACTTTACTGAAAGGATAGCAAGTAGCAGTAAAGTAGCCCGGTCTTCAACTTTACTCGCACTAACAGAGTTATTACTATTTACCGGTGGCGAGTGAATTCGCAGGCGAATAGCAGTAAACTAACTCAATGTCATTGAGCCTTAAGAAAGTTTTCCTTCTGGGATCCGTCCTGGGTTCAATTCTCGATGGAAGACTTAATTCCCAGATAAGAAATAGTGGTAGGAACATAAATCCGGCAGATTTTGTGCTAAAATTAAACATCAACGACATATTATAATCACCACCATTATCAGTCGCCTCATATGAAATGGGACATTTACTAAAGAAAAATAATGATTAATTGTACCCCAACCACTGATCTGACAACCATATATTAATAAATGGAATGTTTTCATTTAACAAGATAAATAAAAATATATAACGAATACTGTTTTTTAATTTATGCACTGAATAATCTATATGCTTTTCCAAGCAATTCCTTATCGGATGCTACAGAAATTGCTTTTTATAAAGGCATTGTGCTGAAAATGCAGGAACTTATTCCACCGATTGTATTCCGGCTCAGTGAAGTAAGCAAGGCAAACTATCTCCCTTCTCCTCTTGCCTAGTAAGTCTAGTACCCTTCTAGGGCTTCTTGTAGAGAATGTTTGAGGGTTTGAGGTTCTAGCAAGCCTCCGGGCTGAACACTTTACAGACTTACCCAACTACTACCTGAGAAATTCTAACCTCCTCCATTTCCTCTTTAAGAACATCCTTTATCCTTTCCCTGACCTATGCTACCCTAATCCCTTTCCCTACAATCCTCCTTTCTAACCCTTCTCTACTCACAACCTACCTCACTGCTACTAACTTTACCGTTACCAACCCTCCCATTGACATAGTCCAACCACACTTATTTCCAATCCTATTTATTCTGTTACATCTTGATTGTGATCCCCCTACACTAGACGCTTGTCATACGAAGACATCTTATGCCACCAATTCAGTATTATTCTCTGATCAATACGGCATCCCACCAAGGAAAATGCCTTCCCTGTTTGGGAATCTGAAATTTTCTGCATTTTTCTCACATACTTGACAAATATTTCAACAAAATTTGTATACAAAGTGAAAATCATTTAAAGCGATGAAATATCGTTCAAAGTAAAAAAATGACATCGTGATCATGAGTCATGTAATTAAGTAATTTTCATGATTAAAGTCAAAACTTGAGCTTAACCACTGCGAGACAAAATTAATAAGTAAATCTAATTGTTCTATTTTCGCCATTAAATGGTCAAATATTCACAAAAATCATTTCAATTGACATTTTTAGCGAAGAATTCTCGGAATTATTGATGTTGCCCTTCTTGACGTACCAATACTCGTTAATTTCCGAATTTGAGTTTTGACAAATGTTTATTGTGCACCACAGTTTTGTTGAAGCGATTACTATTATGCTCTAAACAAAGACAGCAATTCTCTTCCGAATATACCTTCAACCGAACACGCTATTAAATACACAAATCATACCATACATAAATAAAGTTCATTAATAAACTGCGTTCTATACTAATAAGTTGAGAGACTTAGTAGTTTTCCACTGATTTTTTATTTAAACGACCGGTTTCGTAAGGAGTTCTTACATCTTCAGGACCTGATGATGTAAGAACTCCTTACGAAACCGGTCGTTTAAATAAAAAATCAGTGGAAAACTACTAAGTCTCTCAACTTATTATTATGGCTTTCCACAAAGTTACGCCATATCTTATGATCATATTGATTTTACGTTCTTTACCTTAGAGATCGCTTTTAAAAAGTAAGCTGCACTGCTTCGTAAAAGATCATCGAGCAGCATTGTTTAGATACTTAGTAAAAGGTTAAGGATCTATAAAGCTCCCTTAAATTTAAAATTTTTAAAACCCACGTAGCTATAGGCCAAAAATTCATGTTACGTATTTCAAATATAATTTCAAAGCTTAATTGACTATCAATTTAATTCATAATGCTTCACCGGCAGTTGGCTCAAGTATTCAGCCTCTTCACCTTATTCATTACAACATGTAGTTGAAAAAAACTACCTCGTCACCTGATAATTACTGTAGAACATTATCTGTAGCGATTTTCCTGTTAATTTTGAGAAAATCGAACAGCCACTTGCAGAGATGAATATCCAATCTCGATATAGAGGGAAATGCGAAAAATAAATCTTAAAGTCGACAAAGCAATGGTAAGGAATGGCATCTAACGACCCAGATAAATGTATTCGTCTTCATGCAATCGAAAACGTTGAAATCTTTCAGATGATCACATGAAATTCTTACGAAATTGAAGCAGATTATTGATTCGAAAGTTATTGCTGATGCGGTGAAAGTTGTCTGTGCGGGATACTTTTTAAAAGCAGGCGGAATCCAAGGAGATGACATGCTCATAAATGTTGAGGCTTGAGTGAAGAACAACGAAATTGGGAATAGTTTTCCTAAAGAGGTTTTTATAAGGCGTTCACAGGATATAAAAGGACAACTATAGTAACACGGGAAATGGGAAAATGAATAAAAGATCACTCGGATACGGATAGTTGAAAAAAGGCCTATTAAAGGTATTAGAGGATATCTTAACAAATTGGCATACATGTCGTTAATAAAGGTATACATATAGAAAGATTCCCAATGAAGGTACTGTATTTCTCATGCAAAGAAACTGATCAAGGTCGCAAATGGTTTTAGGGGGAACGGCTTGTTTAATTCGACACAAATTTTCAGTTAAATATTTAATTTTAAAAAATTGGGAAATTGTAATTTTTGCTCCATCATTTTGTAACAATCGATACATTTCCTTGAATTTCATTAACGACAATCAATTACCGAACATTTAACATATTATTTTAGCACAATTTCCAAGCAGAGCGGTTGATAATCGTTTTGCGAGGTTGTATATTACTCTAATAGGCGTTTGATAAATATCGCATGAGGGTTGATAAATATAAACCTACAAACATGCTTAATCGCAAGTATGAATCAATGACCAGTATATATTGGTCAGATTTTATTTCGCTACAATTCGTGCATTCGTTTGCGTCTACCAAAATGTTCAACAGATGAGTCCGACAAACATTAGAGAAAAAAATCTTCGTTAACCCTAAAATCCTTAGCGGGTTACCAGTCAACCTAGGTGTCCCTCAAAAAATTTAACATTAGCTCTAGACGAGTGACAAAGAAGCGATGGCTGAAGAGCTAACAGCAGTTGGTCTAAATAACTAGAACAAGTTCGAAAAAGCAGATAGTAAATAAGAACGACCCATACCCTAACGTCTTTAATTCAACTACGAATATTCAACTCGTAATATTACTAAACTATCAGAGGCGGAAATTGGAGTACTCCTTTGATCCACTTACATATAACCATTGTTTCCTTTGGTTGTCACAGAAAACTTTTAAATTGCTCCTTAAAGAGAGATCCTCTTCCAGTTCACATTACGCGAAAACAGCGTCGTATTGCTGCCAAATTCCCTTTCTTTTCCGCATCTCCGGAACACGGAAGCTCAAAGCTCTCCTACGAGAGGGCGTGTTTCCTTTCAAAGAAAAAGAATTCTCCACTTTTGTTCAGGATTTTCCTCCCGAGTTGAAATTAATGAGATACACGCAACGCAAAGGAAACTCGTCTTCAGAAAATTTTTCCACTGAGAAACAAGAAACATCCTACGAGAGTTACTTACTTACTTACCTCTAGTTTAGAGGTAAGTTTATCTTTATTCGGACATCGAGGAGAAATACTCGACTTTTCTCGGGAAGAGCCTAAATGCTAATAGTATTTTAACGTATATATTTCAAAGAAAAACGTGGAAGAAAAGATGATTTTAAGGGAAAATTAGCGGTGAGCAAACCAGAGGCTCTCTGTTTTTATCTGAGGACCTACTTCCATAAACTGAATCAAAATCATTCACTCAAGATGGTAACAAATACTAACAGATACATCATTTTTAGGTTTGTACTGAATGATGATACATTAATGTATCCCATGAATGAAAAAGCTGATGGAGGACCAAAGTATAGACACGAGTATTTAAATTGAGTGATGAAGTTCAGCCCATTGGCTCATTTGCCACATCAACGCCGTTACTATACTACTATCTGCTTTCCATTAAATCAGGTAGTATGCCTTTTAATCACAATGTTAGGTTAACCTCATGGTTAACAAAAGGGTAACAATTTCCCCCTAGGTGAATGCTAAACATTTTGATGCAAGCCAATCCCTTAGGCTGAAAGTTTTCCAAGAGTGAAATTTATGTAAAAAAGAATCTACCTCTCTCAAATGGTAGTACAAAATAATTCTGTAAACTCTCCTGAATGAGAACACAATAAACTAGACACCCAATACTATACTTCTAATAAATTACAGAATACTGATTTCGTTTCATTCCTTTCAAAATAAGAATCTATTTCATGATTGACTATAGATGACAAGTTCTTAACAACAATCAATAACAACCACTATGGCTCCCGTGGCTCAAACTACAAAGTGAAAGCAAGAGTTCAACATCGCATACACCTATTGTGATTTATAGCACATAATAATACTAAATATGGCCAAAAAATATAAACGAGATTCTCACAAATTTTCTTCAAATGCATAAAAAAAGCTATGAAAAATTGAAAGAGTAATCAGAATTCATACTGCTATGCATCTAAAGATTTTTTCATGTAGGAGCTATGCCCCCTGATCAATCCTTTTTTCATACTTTGGACTAACTGGTAACACATGAAAAAAATATAATCAACAACTATTCCATATATGAGAATTCATACACACACATGTAAATTTAACACATTCTATGGTAGTGATAGTTTTCAAAAAAAAATTTTTGCCACTGTTGGAATCTTCTAAGTTTGCTAACATTAATCCTTAAACAATGACATGCGACACATATCACACAACCGGTGATGTGCTCACTGGGAGATCGCAATTTTTTTAATTTTTATAAACTAATTGAAAGATACTTTTAACAGCATTTAAAATTTTTAAACGTCTCATCAGTTATCCACTGATTTGTATTTCAATTTAGTTTTATGTTTATAACGACAAATTTTCAATTACAAATCATTTTTTTAATTGGATCGCATATCTATAATCAGCTGCTTTTTTCAGAGTAATGCCTCTTTACGTATTTGTTGGTATATTGAATAATAAAACCTAGTTGAAAAGCATTTTATTAACTGCAATTTTCATCGAAACAGCTGTCTCACAGACCGCTCATAAAATTTAATTGCAATTTATAATATATTGCAGTATGATGTAAATATAAGAGAGATAAACAAAGTGTGAGGAATGGTTTATATTACATAAAAGTATCTAAGAAGGTAACAAATTACAGATTTGTTGAAAACCAGATACTTTCATTATTCACAGTTAAAAAATCAATGCAGTCCTTTAGACCACACGTCACAAGTTAAGGGTTAAAATATGATTTGGAATCTTCACTGAAAGCTGCAGAATGGTGATAGTTGTAATATATGTTTATGAGAGCAAAATGACAAAAATTCACACTTGCATGACACAAAATAGTAGTAAATGGATACTGAATAGTCTACCAAAACTTAATTTCGCGATCATGGGATAAATAATGTTAAATTTTAATGTTTTTGAGAAGGTGATTCCATGTGTTTATGTTTATCACTAAATGCAAGTACAATGGAGAAGAGATAATCTTCAGACTTATTTTCTATTTGTAACAATTTTGAAATACCAATGACAAGAAAACTGAGACAAAGATTTGAGTAAAGACACACGTATTACTAAAAAACTCATTCTCCTGTTGTTCAGTTTCTTATATCAAAATGAACTTTGATTATTATTATACTGAGATTATTGCTACTAAATAATACATAAGTCAAAATTACCTGTTCATCAAAAGGAAGTCTTGTGAATGGTAGCAAAACAAGGGAAGGATGGGCAATTCAGAAAGAGAAGCATTTAATGTTCACCACAGCAGTCAGAGAACCAGGGTAAATCACCAAAATTTCAGTAAAATTGAAGATCTTGCTGTAACAAATGCTTAATGAATATAAATGCAGTATTTGCTTCACATACACAAAATTTACACAAATTATAGTACTTTTGAAGGGGTAGAGCAGCACACTCAAGGGCCACCCTAGACAGAACCAATTTCAATATGCAACAGCATATACAGTACCTAAAATGGACGTCTTAGCCAATGCTGTAAAGTAATGGGTAGATCAATGTGCAGTAATCACTCAAGACTACAACAATTCCTCCAGGATTAATTCTTTAAATATATGAAGGAGGTTTTCCAAACCCATTGCAATGAACAACAATTGATAATTCATTTACGCAGATTATGCAAACCAGCATGCACATGTAAAGAAATATGTGATGTACTAATTTGGGGATGAATGAAAGGGATATTTTCCCTCATCCATTTAAAAGATAAATCAAGCTTTCATACTATTTTTCAACAGTAATAAAGTACGGATATTTTCATTCTGCTGTGATAAGCATGGAAAATTTACTTTTCATACCTAACAGTGAATTCCTGAGAAATTAAAATCAGCCAATAATTTTTAATAAAATAAATTATTTAATTTTCCCTAACTCTATCCCAAAAAACCTCTCGTGACCTTATACCTTATGCAATCCCCTTACCTTGATACCTGGACTTGCTCTTCAACTAACTAATATATAGTAATTAAAAATCCATTACTTGGTGTTATATAAAAATTATCCATCAATCATCAACAAAAATTTCAAACTGTAATTAAATAAACTCTGATGCCTTAAACTTGATATGTTTGAGTATATTTTCTTGGAATGAATAAAAGTCCATCTCCTAGAAAAATATAGTGTAGTTCATAGTTGCCACAAGAGATTTATATTAAACAGTTGGAAAAAGTCAATGTGCTCTGAAGATGTCAATATGCAGACAAAACCAGTCAAAAAACCTGTTGCAGAAGAAGCTGTCTCAAGCATAACTTGGTGGAGTTCCTTCATTATTCATTAATAAAAATCTATAGTGTGATTTACAACAATTTTTATTTCAATCTCAAGTGTATTTCTTGAAATTGGGCTCTTTCAAGTGTTGTCAAGAACTTTCAGAAAACTTCTGAATTGTACTCATCATATTTTACCAGGCAACAAGGAAGATTATAACATGTAGGTAGGAATTTAAAACTTTTAGTAAAAAACTCCACAATATATTTCACCAACATGACTGGTTTCAACTAGTGCATAGTAATCTCGTCCATCATCTCGTAATGATCCCGTTATCCTTGAATTTATCCAATTAAGCGATAGTAATCTATTTAAAAACTTCCCAATAAAATTGCTAACATTAATAGAGAACCTTCTCAAGGAAAACTACAATGCAAATCATCAATTGTTGAAATTACATAGTTCCTAATAGATAATTGTAAGGCGTTACTATCAATGTAATACTTTCTCAATGTTACATTCTATACAACCAAAGGTGAAAAACTTAAAGCAGCTATTTACTAAATTTCCACCAATAATAAAGTCGTTCATTTGGTGTTAAATTATCAGAGAAACAATTAGTATGCAATACGCAGCTTACCAAAACATTCCGTGCTCACACATGTATTTATAATACTCTTTGACCAACTGGAAAATCCGGAGGATTCTTAACAAATTTGTAAAGGCAGTATGGATTGAAAAAGACGCAACGATTCGAGCACAAGAACTTCGGCCATGATGAGGTTTCTATACAATTTATCCAACTATATGGCATCCTTCAGCTTAAAAAGTCATTCGTTAGAAAAAAAATTAGATTTCCTCTAGAAGAACAAAGAAGCTGATAAAAGCCAATTTCCATGGACGTGATTGATGATTCAACAAACGCTATAACCAGTTTTAACCCGTGAATCGAAATTCAAATAACTACTTGAACACCTTACGCTACCTGGACGGTCATTATTGGAACTAAAATTCAACAGAGGAATGCCGCTAAAGCAGTCGCCGACTCGTAAAGGCATTTACAGTTTGAATCTGGTATGTGTGTGATTGTGCGTCGTCATCATTGAGGTTCTGTGTTATGCAAGTTTCTTTATAGAGAAATAAGCTTGCCAGGATGTGGTTCTTTGTTGTAGCATTTATAGCATTGCTATACTTGCTGTTTGATGTAAATTATTTTATTAGAATTATTTTTACGATAGGTCTTGCGAGACATTTTCGCCGAAAAGTTAAGCCTTTTGAAGAAACAGTTATTTACGGTAATATTGAAGCTTTTCAGATCTTAATATATTCTTGAGGATGTGTATCTATTTCTCATTTTAATCGTCTGTTTCAGGATTTTGCACAACCAATGATGTTGATATATTTATTCGTCACATGAACAACGCCAGATATGTAAGAGAATTGGATTTTGCCAGATTTGATTTTTATGATCGCAGTAACATTTACGCGGAAGTCGTCAAGAGGAAAGGGAATGCTATGCAAGGTGCATCCAATGTCAGATATAGAAGAACGATTCCCATTTTCACGCCGTATAAGATTCAAACCAAGGTAAGCCGAAATTTGATGATATTTTATATTTTTAATTAAAATCATTGATCTTGCTTTCTTCCATTACGTACATATTTGATGTCCTCATTGATGAGCTGCATCAATTTTATCGGTTTATTTTCACCCTTGTTATGTTAATTGTACAAATTTTAAAAAAATGAAGTTATTTAAGATTTTGAAATTTTTTTTACGCAAAATGTAGTCTTTGAAACAATCTTCGTTCTGTTTCAGCTGATTTATTGGGATGAAAAGGCAATATACTTGGAACAAAAGTTTGTCACTCTTGATGGGTTCGTGCGCGCAATAGCGTTAAGTAAGCAGAACTTGGTGAACTTAGATGTAAATGACATGATGAAAAGCTTGTGCGGGAATGAATATGAAAAGCCGGAAATGCCGGAAGAGCTAAGTTCATGGCTGCTCAGCGTTGAGATCTCAAGCGCCAAACTTCGAAAATCAGACTAGAGGACTTTCGGGTCACGGAAAAAAAGGTTCCGTTGGGTGTTGGTTTATTCTTAACCAATCAAGGTGATCTTTTCAGTGTTTATCCAGGGATTTTCAGTCACGATGGATGACTACCAGATGATTTTAAACATTCCTTTTATTGTTGAACACTTAGGAATTTTCCCAACTGAATGCTTACAGATTAAGCATTTATCCTAATTTGCTTTATAATGTTTTTATTTAATAACAATGCAACGTTAAATTTTTCTCTCTTAACACTAACGTAACAAACAATATTTCTCACCTATCACATTTTTCGAAAAACTGTTAATATTGTTCTGCGATTTGGTCTTTAACACTCACTAACAACACAATAATAGTCTTCCCTAATGCAAAGCTCACTTTCTTTAAATGGTAATATCTTTACCTGAGCAAACAAATGAGGCCATGATTAAGGAAGTATGACAAAATGTATTGAAAATAAGAGTATTGTCAGACTGGATGACGTTCATAGTGGCGCACAGACACGTGTGGCTGTAGGGCCTTCCAAAACTCATGGTAATAGTCTCGTTGCCACCTGTCAGACTGTGCATCCGTGGATACAAATGTCGCACCAAGACTGATGACAGCTATAACCAGTAGGATGCAAGTGAGGCAGTGTCGGGCATGTAGAAGAGTAAGATTTTTGTCTTGAGCCATTGATGATCCAGTTCGCTTGCTCAACCAAGGGATCTTTGGCATTTTGCTCATCCATTCCCTGCAAGATAGGAACAAATGTTTGAGTTAGACGTAGGCAGCTAGTGTCTGTTAACCTTTGAACTTTGTAATTCATATTATTTGTGTTTGAAAAATAACTATAACAATTTTTTGCAAATACTAGATTGTTTTGCAAAACATACTAGTTTTAATACATTGGGGAAACTTTTTGTAGTTATTTTTTGTGTGTACTCATACATTTACACTGAGTAAATGTAGTCTGCTATCCTATATTGATATTATTTCAGAAAATGACTTTATAAACATTTTAAATTCATTTTTGGTGTGTGGGATCAATGAGTGATCAGGCCTTTTATTTAAATCAAAAACATTAGTATACTGAAGAAATTATATGCTCTGAGCAAAAATTTTGTTTGAACATATGTGGTTTATGGTTCAATCATGACATTAATATCAAGTAGCAACAATGATGGCCTTATTTCAAATAATTTATTAACAATTTAATTCCTGTTATCACCTTTTTACAACTTCTTTCCTGTAGTTATTAGCTGTTCACAAAATAAAAGTATATTTGCAGAATATGACAGTTCAAGCAACAATGAGAAATTTCCTCCATTTACATAAAAATTAAACAGTGGAGGAGAAAAATCATGTTAATCTGCAAAAATATTTGCATATGTGAGAAGTAAACTGTCAAAATCATTGTATGTTTAACTGGTTAAAAGGAGTAATTCCTTCAACTTCTGCTGCAATAGATGGGCATTAATGGAGTTCTTTATTCATTATTGAAATGCTTAAATTTTAAGGAAACTCATGAGTTTGAGCAAAAGATATGTGTATTCATTTATAGTACAACTTATTTTCAAGTAAAAAGACTATTAAAAAGAAACTCTTGAGATCTTATGGCTGTGAATGAGAATAATGCAAAATTTGGGATGAAATGTTCAATCCTGCCATCATAAACATACTGCCTGGTATAATGCAGAAATCATTATAAATCCAAATACTGTGTAGACTGTTGCCAATGATGGCTGATGATGACTGATTTCCACTATTAATACAATCCTGTAAGCTTTCAGTTGTGGTCTCTACTTGATAAGAAATTGTTTACATTGGTGTTTTATACTGTTGGAGCCGTTAATAAATATATATTATATTCTTTGATATTTCAATTTTTTCCCTTTCAGAAGATTTCTTCTTATCTTCCAATAATTTTACTTGCCACTTGTTGATTAATTCAGAGGTAATTATAAAAATCAATATCTTTAGGCTTTTCCATTGAAGTATTATCATTAAAGAAAATTTATTTACTTGTATGGGTAAGAGAATGGATGTCATTATCCTCATTTAATAAATGATGTTACAATAGAAGCATACCAATCAGTCAACAGTAATATAATAATAATAATAATAACTCATCTTTATGGACGAGATTGAGACTAATATAAGACTATTGCAGGTAGTAAAATATCAGTGTCTTTGATTCATTGAACTGCTTTATCCAAAAATTTCTTTCGATTGAGTAATTATGACTAACATTTATGAAGAAATAAACGTCTGAAACCATTAAGAGTTTCACATTACAAACAAGGAAAACAGATGCTGCTTTGTGGTTAAAGTATTCTCGACAAAATATTTTCCATAATATTTATTAATCAGGAAATGCAATATCAACACAAGCCAGTGAACAGAACTGTCTTAAGGTATCAAAGGTAAAGTGTCAAGATAATGGTAGCTGTCACTGATTGGACAGTTGTAAAATGTTCCATGTTCTAGGGAAATCCTTCATCCAAATAAATTTTTACATAAGAGTGCAACTTCATATATTGTAGATTTTCCTATACAAAATTATATCTCTATGTATGAAGTAATTTCCCATAGTGGAACCTTTGAGAATGGAAACATTGTTTCCAAAATGTGCATAGGGTAATTCCTATAAATCTGAAGTCGGGAAATTCTTGTTTGCCTTCAATTGAAAGTTCCATCTGCTACTGTATGGCTTATGGATTGTTTTAAAACCTCTAATTCATTAACAAATTATTTTGTGTTTCAATTTTCTTTTTCTCATTCATTATGAGGGACTACTTTCAATATATCAATTCATGAAGTGAAGTGAATCTGTTTATTTTACATAATTGGGATACTATTTAGCCCCTCAAGCATGTTTTTTGACTAATAAGTACAGACTTCCCTTGGAATGGACTCCTCTTGACATAGTATCTATATCAGGCCTGCCTGAGGGGTAAACCTAGATCTGCATTTGTATCAATTTCAATTGTAAAATGTATCATATCCAATGTTATACCTACTCAGCACATCGTCCTCATTTGAGTTACATTATGTATTTTGATTATCATTAGATTGTTGAGTGATGTAGACATGGATTAAAATAAATCTATAGTAGAAACATTGGAAATTATGCAATCAAGATATAATTCACTGTTAGGAATATATTAAGATGTAAGTGAAGATACTACAGTATAGTGGATAACTGTAAGAATTGAGCAAATAATACTTAATAATAGTTGCAAAATAGAGTGATATAGTACTCACTTGAAGACACCAGACAGAGATGAGATCCTGAAGAGAGGAGTGGTTTGATTGAAGGCTGGAGGGGTTGATAACCTCTTATGTTCACTGCTCCTTCCTTCTGCTGCTCTTGTCATTACATAGTCTCTTCTTAGCACCATCACATCACCAGAGCCAAATGATCTTCTTGAACTCTTACTAAAGTATAAATTACAGTTTTTATTAAATTCCTCATCAACAGCATGTACTCAGTGTCTTTTTTCCTATTAAAATAAAACTTATGAAATGTCCTCAAAATGAACCAAAAATGAGTACCTAAACATTACTTTTCTTAACTAAAAGTCATTGCCTTTTCAATGCAAGGGCATGCAGGCTAAGGAACCATTTTCATGGAAATCCATATCTTATAATCATCATCTTACTACATCATATCATCAATCCACAAAGACACCTAATTTATGCATAGATATAATAAATACTAATTCTAAAAAAATGTTACATTAGGACCACACATTGACATAAAACAAATTGATGCAATAGGAAATACTGCAAGCAATATGACAATAATGAAATAACAATTTCATGTTATATTTACAAAAAGATATGATGACAATAGTAACTGTAAGAAAACAATAATGAGGAATGTAAATCTTTCCCTCATCTCTCAGAATTTAAAATTTTCACAGATATGACCAACGCATTTACTTTTCCAGAATAAATTTTCATGTAACCACCACTACTGACTTTTCCTCAAATAGACAGGTCAGTATAGGAGTTCCTCAGGGTTCAATTCTAGGCCCAAATATTTTGCTAAAGCATAAATGATCTCATTAGTCGTCTAAATAATGAAAAATGTGTACTTGTTGAAGATGATACAAATTTGCTGATGTATGGTCATTCTCAGATTGACCTCCATCAAAATAAGATCATACTATGTTGCCATTCCAAAAATGACTACTTGTGAATAACTGGTTGCAACAATTTCAATGAATTATGTAACCTAATAGTTGAGATTGATAAAATTGACAAATTTTGTAAATTTTTCATTTGTTAGTATCACAAATTATCCCTAAATGGTGAATCCATATAAATAATTTAGTAAGTGGACTAAATTATTCCACTTCTCTCAATTTATACATTTAAACCTATGGTTAAAGTTAAAACTAACATAGTCTCTATGACTCTCAGTTCAAATATACACCAATATCTAAATATGGCATTCATATAGAAACAAGAAGAATAAAACTGATTAAAAAAGGGGCATTTCATGCTGGAGAATGGAGGTACTGCAGTACATAAAATATATAATACATAGAAATTAAAAGTTTTTTATAGGGTTTTTAAAGGGTCCTTTCACTCAATTGATGAGCATATAGAATATGTTGATATTAATAGTAGATTTATACCACATTATGCCTTGTTTTGTCATTGAAATTGTATTTTGTTGTTATATTACTTTATTGCTGGATCCTTTTATGTAATATATTCTGTAATATCACATCATCTAATGTAAAATTAATTTTATACCTAATATTTCCGTGTAAGAAGTCTAAGGTTATATATATTTTTTTGATGAATCCATGAAATTTGTACTGTACTATGCTACTTAATCATAGTATTTTACTGCAGGATGCATTAGATTCATATCTGATTTCTAAAAGGTGACGTTTAGTTTTCCCA